>KZ651253.1:196868-220202 GCA_001010745.2 Gerris buenoi | reverse complement strand
AAATAAATAAACTAAAAACATTCAAGGCGTTATTATAACAAAAAAAAAATTATATAAATGTAATTTTTAGCCTAAAGCTATGTAATTATATAAATATTTATAGTGAGTAGAGTAGTTGTTTCCTTGTATTGATTTAATTAGTTATTTTTGGTCTAAAGGAAAAATTAAAACGCTCCCATTTGCGATATTTCGACCCCTCCTTGGGTCATTCTCAAGCTGACTGACTAGAAGATTACCCTACATAGATTTTTTGTCAAATTGATAAAACATTATATTAACGAATCGTCTGATTCTCGTCAAACTTTCCTAAAACATCTGAAAATCGATAATATTTATTCACTTGGAGATACTGTGTACGAATTTATTTCTTATTTACCTTTTTTTACTATATTTCAATTTCAATAATCTATTGTACTTAATAATTTATCCACTGTCCACTACACTATGATAGTGTAGTGTAGTGTAAAGCGAGCACAGTGAGCCTTGCATTAATTGTATTACATATTGATTACGTACTAATACTGTTTTTATAAAGCTATTTGTAGTAAATATTTTCTACATATGCTGAAGCATCTACATATGCTGAGCTCGCCAACAGGCTAGCTAGCGAGCCTGCGAGAATATTATTAGATAATTTGTCGTTTTCTTCAGGTTGAATAAGAATGCTAGGTGTTCAATGAAATATTATCCTTTTATCATTTTTGAGAATATATTACGGCTGATATAAAAACACATTTCTACGCGAGTTCTTTATGCACCGCATCACTAGTTTTATTTTATTTGACATATCCGATATTTACAATCTTCATTTTGACAGGTTTCAAATTTATGATTTATGACAGAAAATTTAAAAACGTAGTATATAAAAAGTTCTTTGGGTGTATATGACCTAGTTGTCTGACACCCTAATAAAGCAATAAATAAATATAAAAAGTTCTTTTTATCTTGCAATTATGTTTGTGTTTAGTTTTTTTCTTTTAATTTGTGATATTTTGTTTTATATGCACTTACTATTTTATTACAAAGCAATGATCTATTATTAATGTATTAATATGTTTAAAAACCCAATAAATTTATTGCGGTTGGCCATATTGGTTTTTAAAAATGTTTTTGAAGTGAAACTTCTTTAGCGGCGCCGCCGTAGAGTGAATTTGAAGTAATGTAAATGTAACGGAAGTAGTGTAACTCTATGTATATGTATCTATTTAAAGACCAGCAAATCAAAACTAATATTTATTTTTATTGGAATAAATGTGGTTGCCTGAGCGTAGCAATAGCAAATTATTTCGAGGTGCGTCGGCGTCATCGGGACACTACTCGATTATATAAAAACAAGCAGTCAAGCCCGTCGCAACAGGCTTAATTTTATAATTAAAAAAGTAAAATTAAGTTATTTAGATAAGTTAATTATTTAGATAAGTTATTATTTCTTTTTGAAGACCAACAAATCAACACAAACATTTATTTGAATTGGAATAAATGTGGTTGTATTGGCTTAGAAATAACAAATCATTTGGAGGTGCGTCGTCGTAATGCTACTACTCGATTATATGAATGATGATAATATAATATAAGTATTTATAAAAAGGTGTTAAAGATTTTAATTGAAGATATTATTAACCTGATCAATTTAAATCCCAATTAACTCATATAATATTATAAATGAATTTCCGGAAAAAAACTAATTATCAAGATTTGAATAACAAAGATCTTCAATGGGGGATAGCATAATTAAAGTTTATCAGTGTTGTTGCGCGAATTCAATCAAGTAAAAGAAAATTTTAGATTTCAATTTAAATTTAGCGGGTGATGGAATGGTGGGAGGTGTCGCGTTGCATTGTAGGTAGATATAAGATCCGGTCGTAGGATCCTGGCAACAGACCAATAGGAATCTGTTTTCCGACCCGGTAAACTACCTCGGACTTGCTCGGTTATAATATATCGAGCTTTGCGATTTAGCTGCGGTATACTCGGGAGATTCCAGCCATTTTCCTCTCGAGTTTCCCCTAGTGCACTTGGAAGCTACAACCATTGATTTCTATACCGTCCTTATTGCGCAAGTAATACTCGATTTGGTTTATTATTTTATTTCCGGTTTCGTCAGTGATTATCAAAGTTCCAAAATTGAGTCCAAGTTGGAGTCTATCGGATTCAAGGATATTTACGCCGTGAGGTAAGCTGTGTGGACCTTGTTAGTCGGATGAGGCGTATCTGTTGAAGAATCCTTGTGTGGTCGTACTTCCATTGAGCCTTATCGATCCGTAAGTCTTATGAATGAGTTTTAAACCCCATAACTCGTTTTTCTTCACGTAAAAACAAAAACAACAAACAAGTTTACAACAAAAACTCTAAAATGTATACTTTATTAGATTTTTATACAAAACCTAAATTAACTTACAAATTAATTGATTCTTTTTTTTTTGCTTAACTATTTGCAAAGTTACTTCCACCAAATCGACGAGCACACTTATAACAAAAGAAAGTTGTGCACTTTGTTTTTATTTTATTTATATAGCCCACTAATATTATGTCTTATTTATGGTTTAATTTTTAATTTTTTTATATTAGGTACTTGGATTGGAGTCATTGTTATAATCATTTTTATCTCGAGATAAGTTCGGCGCGTAGGTGTATATGAACCCCACCTACTTCACCGCCTACGCTATCTCACTTTGTTCCCATATTGCAATCAAATAAAACGAAATTTTATTATTTCAACCTAATTATTTTGTTTTATTAATTGTGTATACCACTGAATATTAGACATTTGTTTACCTAGTTCTTATGTTATTTATAAAATATAAGGTCTTAGTTGGTCTTAAAGGTGATCCAATCTTAACTGGATATACTAGATTCACCGCAGTTTTGAACTTCCAAGTTCGATTACCTATCCTTTTTGATTTGTTAAGAAATATAATTTTTAATACCTAAATCAATTTTTAAAATTGATTTTTATTTTTAAAATTGTACCAGGAAACAGTCAAGATTTCGACGATTAAGATAGGTTACATATAGGTTATAAATTATAAAGCTTAACCTTTCGTCGGACAGTGAATCAGCTAATCCCAACAAGCTGCAAGTCATCTGATTGATTAAGTACAAAATCATGCGTCAAATTTTCATTATACCATGGAAAAAAATTGTAACCCTCCAGTTATAAATAATTTATTTGAGATGTGATGTAATATTTTTGTCACAATTTCTTTAAAAAAGGGAAAAAAGAAAAATAAACACGATGATAGGTGATAGTTTAGTTCACCCATAAAAAAACAGTTAAAAATGAAAATTAGAGGTTATAAAACTCAATTAATAATACATACTTATATAACTTATATAAGTAATTAAGTTATAAAACTTGCATTACGACAGATTGATAAAAATAAATTGCCCAAATAGTGAGAAAAAAAATCACTGGGAAGTACTTGCGTCCATGTACTTTTTAGGGATTTGTAGATGATAAAGCATACCCGATATGTAATTATGATTTTTTTTCTGCGATCCCAAGAGTCCCGGGTTCGATCCCCCAGGGGGTCACAATGTTTTTTTATCGGTAATAACGACAAGATAAATTTTTCGGGAAATTTTTATCACCCAACCATACGATATAACCATGAATAATTTCGAAATTTTAGGACCAGCCATTATATAAAGTTTGGGGGGGGGATTTTTTTGGGGGTATATTTTGACTTATAAAACCAATAAAGAATGAAACATTTAAATAAGCAAATATATATATTTGTATTCTACTCTTCAGCAGCTTTCATTTAATACCCAACTCAAAATTTTTAATAAATAAAATTTTGGGCGCACTTCTCTTTTTTCTGTATATTTTTCCTGTGTTTGGGTCAAAAAGTTGCACCAGTGTTTCAAATTTCAGCTCTTTCGCTTAAACGGTTCGGGCCCTATGAACCAAAGAGTGNCAACCTGATTTGAGTTTTCTGCGGTTTCCTCAATTAACAAAGCAAATGCTGGGTTGGCTCCACAAAAGTCGGCCGCAGCCGCATTAGGAACAAAATGGCCTTAAAAATTGTTACTACCCACAAATTGTTGTCCAATTAAAATAATTTTTTTTTTTGTCCCGGCGCTGGAGTCTATTTTTCTCTGTCTGTCTTCCATTATGACTAATGATTAAAAATTTAATTTAAATTGATATTAAAATCATTATTTAAAATGGCTGCAGTTACCCTTAATATTTTTAACTTTTGCCAATAAAGAAATTTATTAAAAAAAAAACATTATATATCTGGTGGGCCCAAATTTTTGTCGATGGAATTAAATTAGGAAGCATAAACTAAGTCGTGCCAATTGCCGGCATGGCCCGGCATTAAATGAGGCCAGAGTCAATCGGACTTTTGCCGATAGAATAAATTTATTATATTATGAGATGCAAACTAGACTGGCTTTAACGGGGAGATGGGATAAGGGAGTTGTGGATTTTATTTGCAAATTTATGTTTTGGACCAGGATTGTGTGTAGAACACTACGTGGACGTGGGTCCTCTTGTATATGGCCATTCCTGAGCTTACCGACTCGGAACGGACTACTGTTGGTCGATATTAAGTGTAAAAACAGAGGCAATATAAATAAATCGGTTAGCCATATTGTGACAAAACCTTTACATATTACATAGTAATACTAAACTGAAGTCCAAACACTCAAAAAGCTCTCAGAAAAAATTTGATGTTAGATGTTAAATGTCCTAATGAAGTACCTAATATATATTAAAAATTACCCGTTCGATTTTAATGAAATTGGGTTGGCAGGTAATTAGCATAATAATTAGACATTGTTGGTCCCATATAAGGTCCAACCTTCTGCACCCAGATTATCTGATTTTTATGGAATTTGGCTGATCGAAAGTAGCTCACATATGGCTCCAGATTAATTTCAACCGTCTGCGCTCTTACAATTTTGCTACATTGATACTTTAAACCATGTAAAAAAGAACACCAATTTTGACAAATAAAAGGTTGTAAAATCATAAAATCATTAAAGTTTACGAAATAGGATTTTAAAATATGTTGATTAGCAAAAATTGAGCGAAAGGCCATCCATGGGACTCAAAATGTTCCCTGATGTCTGAAACGGGTTTCTGTCTTCGAATTTTGGAAATTGGAGACATAAAATTTTGGCTTGTGAAAATCAAATAAATTTGACAATTGACAATCATTGGTTTCAAAGCCATAAAACTATTAATGTATACGAAATAGTATACACAATCTGGTAGACTATTTACCTAGGTTACATTATTTTTTATTGATTACAAAGTAATTTAAGCCCATATTAAGATCTGATAGCTAGTTTCTATGAAGTTGTACAACCTCTTTATAATTTTTAGAAGTGTGACAATTTTTTAGTTGCTATCTAATAGGATTTAAATTCGACAAAATATGTGGATAGAAATTGAAATTAGATTGTTGAAAGGAGTCGAAATTAAAATTATAATAAATTATGGGGTATGCTAAACCCGCATAAATGCGGGTTTAGTTTATACCCGTACCCGCGGGTTTAGCAAAACCGTTTTTAGGTATGCTAAATATAGTCATTCGAGGTTAAGTTCGACAAAATATGTGGATAGAAATTGAAATTAGATTGTTGAAAGGAGTCGAAATTAAAATTATAATATATTATGGGGTATGCTAAACCCGCATAAAAATATTCACTTGCCAAGTTGCGTAATTGTATCAGAGCTCCAAGCGGACCAAACCCAAATTTCTTTTTGAACATGTCCATCTCCATGATTCATTGTTTTTCCAAGAAGTAGAAAAAAAATATGTGTGAGGCTCTCACGCATTAGAAGTGAAACTTAAGTTCTAGAATATATTGCTCTCTTTCATTTTTTGACGAATTTATAATTTCAGAATTTCAGGATTTAGAAATGGTAATGGGAAATTTAATTGAAAAATATANAAAACACGGTTGAACTAACACAAAAATCTAAACCAAATGCAGTTTGCTTGGCTTCATGACTTTATCTTTACTGGATATGGTTTCAGGGAAAAAACTAATATCACGAAAAATACTATTATTAAACTAATAAAAAAGTTGATCGATCAACTTTTAATAAAATAATAAAACAATGGTATGGCTCCTCCTATTATGTTTAAGTATATTATGTAGCCTTTCTTTTACAATTTTTGTGATTTTTTTTAGCTGATAATTTCTTTTAACTCCTGAATTTTTTTTCTTTTGGGGGGGGGGGGCTTGGTCCCCCAAGCCTATACCTTCGACCGCCGAATGAACATATTCTTGGCACACAGTCTTGGTATTCATTGGAAATATATACAAACCCATAGCTGCCATCTGAGTAATAAAATTATGTAATTTATTTCCTAAGGTCCCATGACATGAGTCTACTTTTGAACATACACCTTGCTAAGAGTTAGAGCAGAAGCTTTCTAGACCAACTTTAAAGAAATTATAGGGCCTTTGATTTCCTTGTTGATTTGATTTAACAAGGGTAAGGCTGTTAGATGTAAAATTGTCTGTTGAAAGGGCCAAAGGGGAAAGGAAGTAATTAGATCGAGTTGAGAGAGTGGTTAGAATTTTTTATTGTAGGTGGGCATGAGTTGTAGGATATACCACTCTGTCCCTTGAGTAATTCAATGACTAAAGTTGGGGGTTTTGGAAGTGAAGTGACGTAGGCACTGCGTTGTGGTCAGATGCCAATTAGTAACCTACCTTCCGTCTAGATGGTTCAATGTTACGTAGACCTCCAAACCATCTCAGTCTCCGTCTAAACACAGTCATGAGGTACCGTTAACATATAATCGATTTCCTCGTTAACTTATATTTCTACATTTACAAACTTTAATTAGTATTTTGTCTACCCTGTTTAGTTACCTGAATTAAAATAACTTTCCTGTTTGTAGTATCTCTAATTTGTATTATTCTTGATTCCTTTCTTTTAAACGTAGCAAGAAATTCCTTTTGTGAGAAGGAGTTTAAAAAAATAATTATTTTATTTTGTCATACATAAAGCAGTATATTTATCAATTTTAACAATATATTACCTATTTTAAATAATTCAAATTACAATTATCAATTACTACGGGAGACATACAGAGGGTAGTAATTGATAATTGTAATTTGAATTATTTAAAATTTAATCTTTCGGTAGTAAGAAAACTACTAAAAACTTAAGAATTTATATTACCTAATTTAAAAAGCGTGCCAAAACAATATAGGTTACAGAGGCAAGTGTAAATCTTGCCGAGCAAACCTTGTTTTAAATTTTGAGAATCTCCCTGTTTTCAACCTATATTTGTTGCTAATGACTTATCATAAGGAACTTCCTTGAGATTGATCCCTGCAGTGAGTTTGTAACATCTGGATTTACAAAATCTCTGGAACAGTTTCTATAGATTTTGGGATATCTTTAGACTAGTATCTGTTGAAAGCACTGGGTGTCTAGGTTAGATACTTTTTACAGAAGAAAATTTTTATGTATGGGAAATAGATATAAGAAATAGATATATAAGAAATAGAGATGGCTGAAGAGGTGTAATAAAACGTAATCACTGTTACATTTGAGACATTTCAATCTTTTAAATGGTCATCTTCTGTCATGGTTTTTGTTACAATACATCATTGAGTCAAATTACGACACTTCACTCAAAGTGTGACGATTCACAGCGTTTGTTAGTCACCCGCTCTGAAGTGCCGTACCCCTAGAACACCACCTTGCGTCGAAGTGACATTAAATTGATAAAAAAGGCAGCCAGCCCCCCCCCCCACTACGTCTAATTGTTCCTGACATCCCGTATGTCTACCCTGTTTAGTATTTGTATAATAATTATTTTTCTAACACTTACTCGTAAGAAATTTGACTGAATCAGGTGCAAAAATGACTGTAAATAGACATTAACTGATAGTAAAATTGTATTCCCCTACTCCCTACTGATTAATATACAAATATGTACCTACTTTATTTTAAACCAAACTAATACTGACTTTTTAAGTAACTTAAAATATTTAGAGACTAAAAATAGCATAATTTAAAACAGATCCAATAATAGTTACAGTAACAACATACTAATACCTAACGGTAGTATTCTAGGGTTAATAGGGTCCAACAAGTGGTTTTTCCTCCCCATTCTACTTCTACTAATTCTCAGTAGATAAAACTTAATCTTATCAAAGGTTGTGACCAATAATAATTATCCGATTTTGTTTTTAATTACTAAATTAAAATATTTGAAATTTGTAACAATGACTCTTTCCATATCCTAGTGACAATTGCATCTTGCCAATACAACACTGCTTACTTTGCTATTTATCTACTTACTATTTAATTATTATTATTATTATTATTACTTTTTTTTTGTTTATTTTGTTTATTTTATTTATTAATTTATTTTTTTTATTAATTTGTAATTTTGTTGTTTAAATTACTATTGAGTTAATAATAATAAACAGTTTTTATATTATTTTTGAAATATTTTATACTACAATTATTGTTAATTTATTTTAAAAGTAGCATTGACCTTTCCAACTTTATAATAATACGAGAGCTATCCAGAAAGTAAAGGACGTTTTGAAACAAGTAATAAAGAGATTGAAAAAAATTATATTATACAGGGTGACTGGTGTTATGTGTGAAAAAATGAAGAGGGTTGTTCTACGCCTCAGGGGCTACAAAAAACACTATATAAACCATGGGTCAAATATTAACCGTTCTCCCATAATTTCAAATTTTATGACTTTTTTAAGATCGCATGCCTTTGCTCATAAAAACAATAATTGCTCCAAAAGTATAACAGCTAGAACAAAATTTTTGGTTTCGCTGTAAAGATGGCAAAATTTCCTATAAGAAAAGTGCAATTTTCATTTTCATTCCTTCAAATTACATGAAAAAAACGTATACAAATTTTATTTTTAAGAACAAAATATGTATATATATATTTGTGATTCCATATCTTAGAATTAAACCGAGCTTAAACTGTTCGGACTTCAGGAAAAACTTCCTTAATTCCTAAATTTTCCATTATTATTAATATTATTATCTATTCATAAGGCGGAATTTTTAGTAAACTTCGCTGAAAGTACAAAAAGAAACATTTTTATTGTTGTTATTGTTCAAATATAGGTGAGTATACTAAACCAGTCTTACTTTTTTTAATATGTTTTTAATTATTTACTCACCTGTAAGTCAAAAATAGCAACAATAAACATGTTTCTTTTTTATTTTTAGCGAATTTTACTAAAAATTCCGCTCTATAAATAGATATAAAATAATATTATTATTGATCGAAACGTTTGTAAATAAGGAAGTTTTTCTTGAAGTCCGAACAGTCAAAGCTCGGTTCTATTCTAAGTTATGGAACCACAAAGAAAAAAAATGTTTTTATTTTTTTTTTTTTTTAAATGTCATTTGTATACGTTTTTTGTCATGTAATTTGAAGGAATGAAAATGAAAATTACACTTTTCTTATAGGAAATTTTGTCAGCTTTACAACAAACCAAAAATTTTGTTCTAGCTTTTATACTTTTGGAGCAATTATTGTTTTTATGAGCAAAGGCATGATCTTAAAAAAGTCATAAAATTTTAAATTATGGGAGAACGGTTAATAATTGACCCATGGTTTATATAGTGTTTTTGCCCCTGAGGCGTAGAACAACCCACTTCATTTTTTCACATATAATGCCAGTCACCCTGTTATATATTTTGAAGGTAATGTCTCAGGCTGTTTTCTACATAATTGCCATTCAAATTAAGCCACACCATGGCACAAGCTTTTCTAAACCCTCTCTGTACAAATCTTGCTGCCTACGATTTCAACCACCGGTTTACACCGGAATGCAGTTCAACGTCCGTGTCAAAGCGTTACCACAAAATTTCTGTGGTAACCCAGTTTTCTCACTTCAATTTCATGAAGTAAACTCTGTGAAATTTGGGGAAAATGTTCAAAACTGTTGTTAAATGACAATTTTCATGGATTTTCGCCACTAGTATATCAGTCACAAGACTAGGCCTATCACTGCAATCCTCGTCGTGAACATTGGTTTGGCCATTTTTAGAAACAATGCACCGCTTCCTCTATCTTTTTTCACTGATTATTCCTTTTCCATAGAAATCATAAATCTGGCGATAAATTTCAGTTAATCTGTGATTTTTCGCCTACAAAAACCTTATTACAGACCCTACTTCACAATCGGCAGAATTTTTAATTACAGCCCTCATTTTAAAACTCCACTGCAGCTAAAGTACGAGAGGCACGATGCACACGCTACCATAGATGAATGCGTTGCGCACTGTGTGTAAGAACACTCTGGCGCTAAGATAGCGGCGCCAGCCCCGCTAGCTGCTGTGCCATGCTAAAACATCTGTTACTTTCTGGACAGCCTACGTAATTATTTTTTCACTATGGAGTGCTTCTAATAGATAATTACTCTAACTATACAATCACGCTGCTGTAATTAATAATATCTTAAATCCAATTTTATGTTCAGAGTAATATATATGAAGTTACTCAGTTAGTTAAGATTATTTCTATGGTTGGAATAATCGAGAATTAGATCTAGGTCTTCTAGAGGTGACTGCACCCTAAAGGGATTTCTGCACATCTTTAACTTCCCATTGCTGGGTGCATCTTCAGGGCGGTTCACTTTGTTGTGTAGAAGCCAAAGTGGACCCCCTGAAGATGTGACCTGCGGTGAGAACAGATCATCAGCTTCAATTATCATGTCAGAGTTGGAAAAAGTTGTGATGATATAAATTATTAATAAAACCTAATTAAATTAAAAGAAAACTGCAGTAGAATATAGAAATTATTTGTTTCTAGCTTTATAAACTTTCTGTGAGTAATAAATGTAAACTGGTAAAACAAACGTCCTTCACAAACATTTTTATCAGAGAAAACAAACAAACAAAAAAAAAATCTTAGTAAAATTTACAAAAAAATTAGCTTTTTTGAGGAATTGAGGAAAACTACTAAAAAAATAGCATTACAGTGAATTAAATTATCCCATTAAACATTTCTTTTAGTAGCTTGTATTCCCAAACCTCGCTCTGGAACCTCTATTAGCTTACTTTTATTTTGAGGAATATTATTCCACTCGAATAGCAGTGATTTCTAGCACTTAAGATTTTCAGTACAATTAACTAGCCATGAAACTGCCACTTTAGTTTGTTCCAAAATTGTTATTTAAGATTAAGGTCAGGAACTCTTTCTGTTCAGTCCATCAGCTTAGAACCAACCTCTTATATACACCTCCCGCTGATGTAAGGGGCAAATGACACCACATTTTCTTGAAGGATGCCTCCAATGTACTTTCTTTCTAGGGGTTTAGCTAGGAACCACAGCTAAGTCATGTAATAAATGCCTCTCCAAGATGTAAATGAACCTCCCTGAAAAACAAGCCTTGAACGGAAATTATAAAGGAGCATACCACTTCCATAATTACATTTACCTCACTATTTAAATATCTATTTATGCCTATAACTCTAGAGCAGTTAAAAAAAAGCCTTCATGTTATTTAACTGAATAATTGATTATTATTTATTCATAAAATAATATATTAAAATTGAATTTTAATTAAATGTTGCAATCCATAATAGTTAATTGTACATTCAGAGTATACAGTTAGGTCATATTTATTTTTAACAAAAATTGATATCATTTTGCCCTTTCTTCATACATTTTTTAGTTATGACGTAGGTACATTTAATCAAACTTTTTTCCAACTCTGCCGCATCAAGATGTTGACACCACTGGAAAGACCTAGAACAACTCGAGTAGTTAAATAATATTAAATTTATTTATATTTAATTTGATGATTTTTAAGAGTGAGGGATTGAATTTTTTTTTCTATTATTATTATTACTGATTTATTATTTATTAAAGTAGGTCCATACTAAATAGTTATAAGTTTATTTTTGATTTTCTTTTATTTATTTATTTATTTTTTTAAATTTTGCAACTAGTTTTAGTAAATTTTTGATAATTAACGCAAACTGCATTAAGAAAACACAATGATATTATACTAACTATATATATAAAATAGCTTTTTTATTTTAACAAGAATTGCATTTAGTTGATTTTTTAACAATGGATATTATATTGACAAATTAATTTGTTGATTTTTTTTTGAGGAAAATTATTATAACGAGGCATGGTGTTTTTAACTAAAAAGAAAGGTAACAAGACGTGTTTGTACGGCCACATACATTATTCTTTTTATTTTTATGAGTTTGTCTTTATATTTTTTTAATTGTTGCTTGATGTGTTGCATGAGTGGCCAATATTGATGTTCCTCTTAAGTATTCATTTGATTTTAGAAGCCTGTATTATTTATTAGCTGTTGTAAAATATTCTCATTTATTGTAACTTAGTTCCTACTTTCAACTATTAAACAAATTTCAGCTTCAGGATAGCGTTAAAATGCAAATTTTAAAGGAACATTTTTTTAAAAAAATCTCATAATGGCTAAGGTTGGCACCTTTATTAATGAAGCCAGTCCGCCCCTGCATCTTGCCACTACACTCTAGTATGGCTTAATTGAACTGAGCAATCCAAAAGAAAATCCTGGCGATGGAGTTTTTTTTCTCTGTTTCTATCTCCTTTCTATTATTTTGATATGATGAAAGTTGAAATTATGGTTCGTTGTTTGATAAAATGCAAGTATTTTATATCTCTATATCAAATTGCCTACTTTCTTTAATCACAATCTGTTTATGTATTTTAAATAAATAAAATTTGTGATAAGTTTGCACTTTTCTTTATTACCATTTACTCATTTTAACATGCTGCTATGCACAGAAGTATTTATATATCTCTGTTGATTTTTTAAATGTTATTTTTGTGATTAATTTGGTGTGTAAATCAGTGTAATTTAATATTAATGAATTATTATTGGGTTTCATTGATGAAAATCAATATCAGGTAATGTTAATAAAAAATATTTTTATTTTAGTAATCATAGTTGGTGATTAATTCTTAATTCCTTCAATGTGATATTTAGTGCATATAAATGTGTTTTTCATATATATACTTCTTTTTTACAATTTTAAATTTTCTTAGGAAGTATCATGATTCATGAACCATCATTGTCATACATTTTGTTTTTCATGTTAATGTTCTGATTAGTTCCTTTAATTTGCTTTTGTAGTGTTTGTGGTATTTTGACCATTTTCTATTATCATGCTACCGAAAAGTATTGTTATTTCCAAAAACTAAGTGTTTAAAACATTTTGTAGATACATTTCAACTCATTTCACTCATACAAATAATTGGGTCTTTTCTGATAATCCCCCTCCACGCCTTCCGGGTGCTTTTTTCGCATAACAGGGTTGCACCCTTTGACTTTTATGGGGCATTCCGATTTCCCACAACTGTATAGTGTACAGAAAGCTAAAAAACAATGTGCTAGGTAGATCTCCTCATTTCTTATCTCTGTCTGTCTCCCAGTGTTAATAATAATTATAATTTGATTTAAATTAAAATTTAAACTTTCCGTTGTATGAATACTTATTAATAATAATTATAATTTGATTTAAATTAAAATTTAAACTTTCCGTTGTATGANTTTTTTTGTTTTTTTTGTGTGTGAAATTACTATAATATTTTTAAACGTAATAAATAGTAATAAGTTTACCTGCATGTTTTGTTGGTGAACATGATAATATCGTAAAAATTACCCCTTATGCCAGAACCATGAATGTGCAAATTTTACATTGTTGGGAATAGGGTTTTAAAGTTTATAATCCATATTCAGCTATTCTATTTTTAATTATTATAATTATTTATTTTTTTTATTTACAGCAACATGGTATTGGGCTTATTAGTCAGACAATTTTTTTTGGCCCTAGCATCCCCCCTCCTCCTGAAAATGCTCATTTATTGTTTCAGTACTTAACATTTATCAAACTGCCATAGCACACATTTACATAACTGCCATAGCACACATTTACATAACTGCCATAGCACACATTTACATAACTGCCAATAACATTTGATACAATTGCAGGCACGAAAACAACAAGTCCAAATAGCTAATAATCCAGAATATGAAAATTAGCACATTCATGGTTCTGGCACCATGACTGCTGATGACACCATTGCTGCACTGGTATAATTGGGATTCTATAAACCACGGGGTACATTATTTATTATCGAGTGTCAATGTATTTTTCGTCAAAAAATCGGTCTATGTAATTAAAACCAGAGAAAATATTTATTTAATTTTAATAATTATCCTGAAGATATAATAGTACAAATTTAACTGCAAATAATTTCATGCTGGTGCAGAAAAATGTCACACTTTGCGGCGCTATAGCTTCGAAACTATTGACTTTAGTGTATAATGACATAAAATCTTTTTTGTTGACAATTTAATGCCCTACAAATATGATAATATCTATTTTTGTAGTATCATCAATGAGAACGAAGATATTGGCCAAAAACCGAATTTTGGTCCCTTTTTTTTTTTTAAAAATGGTGGGCAAAGCAGATCTCCTGTGAGGGGGAAAAATTAATATGTTCATCAGGGGACCAAAATAAAGCCATAAACCAAAATTCAGCTTTATCGGAATTTTTTCCTGTTCAAAGTCTCTGGCGCTTGGACTATTTGTTATTCATTTTGAATTGAACCTCATTTTTTTTTTTAGATTAATCTACTTATACTTATCACTATCATTATTATTGCATAGAATTGAAAAAAATAGTATATATTTTTGAGGATTATAGTTTGCCAGGTTTAAATATTTGTTTTATTTGATTGCTATTACAGGAGGAGCAGCATGTCTGACAGAAAGGCTGTTATTAAAAATGCTGACATGTCCGAGGATATGCAGCAGGATGCAGTGGATTGTGCCACTCAAGCATTAGATAAATTCAACATTGAGAAGGTAATATGTAATTTTTTGTTTGTTTGTTTTATATTCCCAAAAATCCACTTATTACATTGTAGAATTTTGGGTCTTCTATCAGCAGTAGGATTTTCACTAATTCACTTTTGCTCTACAACAAATGTGAGCCCTCTAGAGTTAATAATCCTTATTTACCACTTTTTATCCAGGTATGTGTTTTTTACTGTAGGTTACCTCATTTCGTTGAAGGTGAAGGTAAAGAAAGATGTATTTTTCAGATATGAATGCAAGGAATTTTTTTTTTATTTTATTTTATTTTTTTTATCCGGCGCTACAGCCTGATGTCGGCTTTGGCCTCTGAAACAACCTTCCTCCATTCATCCCTATCAAGGGCTCTCGCTCTCCATCCACGAATTTCCATCTTGTTGAGATCCGCTTCTATTCCGTCCATCCATCTTAGTCTCGGTCTTCATCTTAATGCAAGGAATTATGTAATTAAATTATTGTGGAAAGACAGAGCTCAAGGGGGTTAGTTGGTGAAACCATGTGTTTCAAGGGAAAAAAGTCTGGGAGTTTGATAAGAATAATGTCATGTGTTTGTTTTGCCACTTAAATGTCATAAACCTACCACTACTAAATAAAACAATAAAATAGTCCTCACTGGTGGACTCTGATACCGCCTTGAGTGCTAGTGCTACACTTTTGGCTGCCATAGGCAAGACAGTTTTCGGCCCTAGAAATTGTTTCTTTTGAAGGGGGGAGGGGGGTGTAACCATTTGTTACGCAAGGCCAGGAATCCAAATGTAACGAACTCCATGTTAACAATTCCAAAATTAAGGTCTTGTCCAAATTTAAACTTACTTGTCAGCTAATATCCTGGGCGTCTTTCTTTTCATTAAATTGTTACTTCTGATAGATGAATACGTTTATTTTTTGGTACATTTATTTTAATTTAAACTAAACAAGGAACCATAGACCATTTGTTAACTATTTATCTAAACTAATCTAGAGTTGTTACTATTATTAGTTATTCTATACATTAATATGGTACTTCTTTAGATAGATTGTACCATGTTTTTTTGAGGATATAAATGACTGACTAAATAAACAAAGGGAGGTTTAGCCCAATGTACTTAGGGACAAAGGAATATCACACTTTTGTTTATATAAGGGCAGTAACAGTCTGAAGAAGAAAATTCAGTACATCTTCTTTATAATGTTACTCCCCTCTGATTTTGTTACGAGTAACAGTCTAAAGAAGTGCCCATTAATATAATATTAAAATTGCGACTATTCATATATTTATTTATTTATTTAAACATGCTTTTTAAGTATTATCTTGCATTGCCCTAGGAAATACTTAATCTCTCTTGGTAGTTGAAAGTGGGATAAAAATTAATTATGAAAATTTGAACCAGTAGAAAAAGCCAAGTAAAGTAAAATCATGTAATAATAATCTGTATAATTTATAAAAAAAATACGCTTTGTCATAATCAGCATAATACATAATCAGCAGGAAATACATAATCAGCTTTGTAGCAGTGATGACCATTAAAAAGTTGCTACACTTTTAACCTGTTTATTATAATGACGCCTTTAATTTCATTATTATTGTTCAAACACTATAAAAATACTCTGAAGTCTCTAACTTAAACAATCCACAAGATTATAATTTTGAATATTTTAGGAGGGAGGGGGAGGGGGAAGAGGGATTTCTTACAAAATATGTAACATATTTTTGTTTTTGACAAAGAATAAATGTGATTGTTTAATTTTACTCCAAAAAATAAATAAATAAATAAAAAAACAAAACAATGTAAATTTTGATTTACAATTCAAGGCCTGAAGATGTCCAGATGAGGGCAAAATATAACCAAATTATAAATTAAAAATATATATTTTTTTGTTTTTTAAAAAAACTAAAATACATATTTTAATTCCTAAAGATCTGAAAAATAGAAATAAAATCATTAGGGATCAAATGAAGAAAAAAAAAATATTTTTTTTTGTTGATTTGACACGACGACATACGAAAATATGAACTAAACCCTTGAGGGACTAACCTCTTTGAGGGATAGATATGTTAAGCTTTTAATGTTTGGGTTATTACCATAACATAACTGCAACGTTTCAAAATTTTGTGTTGGATACTTCGGGAGATACAGATGCATTAACAAGCTCAAGACAAACGGAAGAAATTAAAAGGGTCTTTAGTTTGCCAAATGGATAGGTTGGATATTTTCGTACATTTCAAAAAACCTATACCATTCTCATCTTTCTATTTTAGCTTCTCCTTTCACAAAGGAGGGTTTAAACAACTCATCAACATATCTGCTCATTATAATATAATAATAGCCATTTATTGAAAAATAAAATTTACACTTTTGATTTTTATGTATTATCTTACATTTTTCCTTTTTTTTTTTACATGTATTTTCAATTCGGTTTTTAAAACCGTGGCACCATTCATTATAAACTTATTGATGAAAAACTTGTTGTTTTGATTTCAGGATATAGCGGCTCACATAAAAAAGGAATTTGACAAGAAACATAATCCGACTTGGCATTGTATTGTTGGACGAAACTTTGGAAGCTACGTGACTCATGAAACTCGTCACTTCATCTATTTCTACCTCGGACAGGTTGCTATTCTTCTCTTCAAGAGTGGCTAGACGTTAAACTAACTACACAGTCCTGGGTTCAGCATGTGCCCTCTCACACTAAAAAGAAAAAAAATTGGGATAAAACATTTTTAATCATTCGATGGCGCACAGAAAACCTTTTTTTTCTTAATATTTCGTCCCTTTTAAAATGTTTGTTTCTTTGACTAGTCTATGGGAAAACGCATATAATGAAAGATATTGTTTTATTATATCGATGTATTTCATGTTGAAAAAAAAATTTATTCCTTTCCCTATTGACATAAATTATTAAATGTTCGCTTAAAAAAAAGAAGTTTTTTTTTCAGTTTACTTATGTCACTGAATCCAACTTTATATTAAAATTCCTATTTGATGTTCTTTAAACAAAACTTAAGTAGATCTTTATTATTGTAATAAATGTGGTAGATATATATTTTAATTTTTTTAATGAATTTTAAAAAAAGGAAATAGAAAAAAATTAAACGTTCCTTATCTGCTTAATATATTTTTAAAACTTATCTATCCCTCCAATATCAATCAATCAATTTTTTTTCTTTGTAATCTATGGCTTTTACTTGTTTCTATAATCTATTTGATGTTATGATAAAAAAATATATGTATGTTTGTATTTGGACGGTAAATATTAAAAACAAGTTAAATGTACCGCTGTAAATTAAAGAAAGAGAAAAAAATTGAAAAATTACAGCCATGAAATAAAGAAAAAAAGAAAGAAAGAAAGAAAAAATAATGAAAGAAAGGAAAAAATAAAAAGTACTGCTGTAAAATAATTAAATATAAATACTACCGTAAAAAAGAAAAAAAAAATTAAGCAATATTTTCACTATAGTCGATGTTAGTCCTTTTATATGTAAATCCCACCTCTTTCATCTATTTATGATGTGTAAATATGAATTATTTATTTTTTAAAAAATTGTATTACCATTTTAGGAATGTAAAATGGATGCATGAAGTTATTTAATTAATATGTTTCATGTGCATTCGTTTTTTTTTTTTATTTTTATTTTTTTTATTGACACATTTCCAGCATAAGAAGTTTTAAATGATTAAGGGTTTGATTTCAATGGTTGATTTTTTCTTGCCATCCGAAGGTAATAGGTAGTTCCTTCAATTTTTGAAATTTCCTAGATTAAAAAAATTATAGGTATATCACTTTAACACCTTGTTTATTATTCTGCTTACTTAATTCTTATTTGTTACTACTTATTCATTTTTTTACAGAAAAGAACAGTTAAAGTAAAGTGACCAAAGCAGTGCAACATTTGGAAAATATTATAGATTATAATATTTATTCATTATAGAAGTAATGTGTAGAATTACCCAAATAGTAGAATTACCTTTTTCATTTTAATTCAATTGAATTATCTTTCTGAAGTCGGCACTTCTTTAGATTGTTACTCCCCTTATAAAAAAACAGAGGGGAGTAACAATCCAAAGAAGGTGTACGGAATGTTCTCCTTTAGACTGTTAATTTCCTTATAAAAACAGAAGTGTGATATCAATTTGTCCCAAAGTACATTGGACTAAACATCTCTTTATCTTAATCATATTTAGTCAAAGTAATTTATATTCTAAAAAAAACAGGGGCAGTGGCGGCACGTGACCTATTCAACAGGTGTGGGCTAACATACTTTATTTTATTTTTGGTTTCACATTCTGATTTTTTTCATGCTATTAAATTACTTATGTAAAATACTAATTTCAAGGTTATGCTCTTCCTTTAAATGGGAATTAAATAAATGATTATTTACAAACTTGGAACATACGAAACATGTTTTCTTTTTTAAATGGACATTTGTAATATGTCTATTGATTCAAGTTTTGTCTGCAAATTGTTTATTGAAATAATGATGTATATTTAACTTTTCTTTTTGATGATCATGCTTTACATGTCTCGCTAAAACATTTTTATTCACAAAGTCTGTAGGACACTGGTTACACTTAAACTCCAACGTAATTTTATCTTCAACAATGTGAAAATAACTTGAAAACAAAAGTAACGACACACTTTCCCTTCCTAAGAAGGAGGAAAAGAAATAAGACTAAATTAACCCCCCCTAAAAAGACAATAAATTATAACAAAAAACCTACAATATTTAGCAATAAAATCCAAGTCATTCAAGCAAGTAAATAATACCAGGAATATCTCTGCAAGGTGCGATAGATGAACCTTGAACTGTGTCAGAAGCTAGCCTGAGGTCTGAGTAGAAGACGCTAGTAGTATGTAGTATTAGAGTTGGGACAACCGACTAGAAAAAACAAACAAATGAATAAGTCGATTCAATCGACTGAAAACAGTTTCATAGCGGGAATAGGGTATACGAATAAAGATAAAGACCGAATAAATGAGATTGGTATCACGAGGCCGCCCGCAGCTGCCCATGCAGAGCGAAGCTCGTTGCCGCTCGTACACTCTTCCAGTGGACGACCAGCCATAAACAATCTGGATCTACATACGGTATACGATTGTACTTTATGAACACGAAAACTATATACATACTCTTTATTTGTGTTGACAACTAAATAGTTTTTATTTTCTTTAAATAAGTTGGTGGGGCTTAGCCCCACCTGCCCTTAATAACGCGCCGCCACTGCATGGGAGAAACAATCTAAAGAAGTACCTCTGAAGTCTATAGGATAATAATCCATGTGTATTTTAATTTTACTATCCTACAATAATCTAACTTTTTTTTGTATGAGAACATGTTGCCACACTTTTACATTGGCACATCTTTATTTTCTTAAATAAACTTTAAAATTGATGTATTTTCCTCAAAGATTAAAATTGTCACATGAGAGCAAAGAGAAGATGGAATGATGAAAGCAAATGAGAGAAATTCCAAATTTCAAAAATTTAAGAAACCGCCTTTTAACTTAGGACAGCAGAATAAGAAAGTATTTTTATTTTATTTATATTATATTGCTTCTGAGCTTACTGAAGGTAAGGGAAACATTGTGATAATTTTGAAAAACAAATTTTTATTTAAAAAATGTAATTTTTCAGGGTCATTGAGTACACCTTAAGCAAATTTAAAAAGATTTTAAATGTAAAGTTAAAAAAAGGAAGTACATTTTAATTTATACTTTTTTCTTGGAATGAAATATATTCAATATGAATAAATTCAACATAATCTATCTCCTTACTTAGTTTTCTGAAACTTGTTATCTTTTATCTATGATTTCTTTCTTGTTTTAGTTTGTTAGATTTCAATAATTAACAAATTGGTAGTTTGAACAATTTTTTTAAATTATTATTTTTATTTTTTTATTGTTATAATTTAATAAATTNAAAATCTGTTATCTGATAGAAAGAGAGAATCTGCTTTATATTATTATTATTATTCTTTTTAAATTTTTTATTTTCTTTTTAAATTGAAGAGGGGAGTGATATAAGTTTATGTGGCAACTACTTTAAAGAATAGTAAGAGATTTTGTGATGCGTTGAGGGAGCTTTGTGGACATTTGACTCAAGAGCTTGGAAGATAAGGTGTTTTTGAACTTGATGGATGCACTTTGGATTCAGAGTAGCCATGATGCTAAAGTCAATTTGCTCGGTTATATATGAATCAAGGTTAAGGTCGCAGGTTCAATCCTCTGCCTTGGCACTTATATTTACACGGCTCACTATTGATCCCATTGTATTCGCTTAGGCAGTACATTGTAAAAATTGAGTTTAAATCAGTAATAAAATTTAAAAAAGTTACATAAAGACAGTTCTCTTCTTCCACTCACATCTCCTATTTTACGTATGTTATTTGTGCTATTTTGTAAAAAACAGTCAATATTTCTTTACTTCAGAGGCTAATTGACACATTATTAGCAATTACACAGAATTACTCGCTAATAACAGAAAAATAAACATTATTTCTCCAAATAATTAATTTTTAAAAAAATCCTCTTTATTAAATAAAAAAAAATTACAATGCTTTGCCGCAATTATCTTCCAGTATAATACAGCACATACCACAGAAAGTAATTCTACCTCTAATAATAATTTACCTTTGAAGTACATATTTTGAAATAAAATTCATATCACTTTATAGATTAGTGATTTAGTGATTTATTGATTTAATATTATAGATTAACGATTTGTTTGAGGGAATAAAGAAACGATACATTTTCATTTTGTTGTTGCTTATTTTATTTTAAATTTAAGTTAATAAAGGAAGGTAAAAATGAAGGTTGTGTTATTGTTATTATTAATATTATTATTATTTATTTGTTTTAATAATATTTTAATTTAAAATAAAATTTCGTAGTTGACTGATTTTTTAAAAAACAGTAAGAAGGTTGTGATTAATTATATTATATAATATAAATGATGAAAAATTAAACAAAAAAGTATTATTTATTAGATTAAGATAAGAAAAAAGTGTATTAGTTATTAATTGCACTAGGTGTTATATTATTATAGTTTTTTTTGTCCTTTTTTTAAATTTTGTTATTATGTTTTCTTTTAAGAACGGCATTATTTTGAACATGTTGGGCGGCTGTGTGTCCTGTACTTTATTGTGAAGAAATATCAAAATGGAAAATGGTTCAGTTTATTGTTAAAGAACTACAGTCTATAAGATTAGAGTTGGCACAATCAAAAGGCGGGAAAATTTTGAGGGAAACGATTTTATTGGTCCCCCATGTGAAATGCAACTTCAGAAAAAAAATGCTCTACTCTATCCCTGTTCCACAAAAAAAATATAACATGGCAACACCGATTTTCCCTTTTTATAACCCCAAAACTACCTCCACATTTGTTATTTCCCGCCTTCGATTGTGCCAACTCTAATCTTATAGACTGTAGAATATCCAGATTAAAGCCTAGTTTGCACGGGTTGAGTATTTTAGTATTAGTAGCCACGGTCGAGTAATTTAGTTAGTGTCGAGTAATATAACTTTAGTAAAACGAAGTGTCCAAATGAGTCGGGTACTAAATTACTAAACTACTCTACTAAAATACTCGACCTGTGCAAACTAGGCTTAACCCTGAAGAGCCCCTAAGCATTTGAAATTTTGGGGTCCTCTTTCAAATTATCGGCTATTAGTATTTACACTGACAGTGTGGGGAAATTCAAGGAGAACAAATGAGAATACGAGATTTGTCATTTACAAGGTCATATGTCAAAATCTCGAGCTCACATTGACTCTTCTTCTATTTCCCCTCACTGTCAAAGTAAACTCTAATTGTAATATTAGTATAATATGTTATTTGCCTACACTTTTTATTTATTTATTTATTTTTTTTTTTGTGGGGGTGGGGGAGGAGTAAGCCAAAGGCATGAATTTCTATTATATTCCAGAATGAATATCTTACCAATCCTTTTCTATTTCTTGACCTAGTAGTCTTCTATTTATTACTTTTTAAAGGGATTCATTACAAAAATAAGTTTAAAATTTGTAAAAAAAAAATCTTTTTCACATATTATCCATAGTATTTAAAGTTTAAGGAAATCAAAGTTAAAGTAGATATAATAAGCGGATTCTAAGAAACTGTCTCTCCACTTGGAAAATTCAAGTCATTAACAATAGGAGTCACTCAGAATTTTATTTTTAATCCCACCTCTACCCAAGGCAGCCACATGTTGTACCTGTAGGCTGCAACGTTATGTCAAAACTTAATAGCATACACATGCTGTCATTTACTTGTATTGGCATACCTCTCAGATATAATGAAACGTGTTTGGCCTCCTTAAGGTAGATGCACTTTAACAAATTGGGCCATTAGCGCATACCTGAAAACTTTTTTTTTTTTTTAATTTAGACTCATTATTTGCAAGCATAAAATCAGTGTCTCAAATTAAATTTTTACATTATTTATTTTATTATATTTTAATAATTTTATTATTTTTATGATTATTATTATTTTATTAT
>KZ651253.1:170744-181911 GCA_001010745.2 Gerris buenoi | reverse complement strand
TTCAAAATGGCGGATAATTCATGTCACGCGAAAAAAATATTTTTATACAATTTTGAGTGGGGTATTAAATGAAAGGTAGTAAAGAGTAGATTACAAAAATATATACCACTTAGGGAAATTATTTAATTTTCGGCGCTATTTTGTCAAAAAACATCGAAATTTGCGAGTCTCCCCCCCCTAAACTCGTATTTCCGCTGTTACTAAAAATATAGAAAAATATACAAAATGTGCAGTCTGCTGAGCCATAGAAAAAATAAGATTAGCAATTTGATCTGATTTACTAGGAGTCCAAGATGGTGGATAATTCATGTCACTCGAAAAAAAATATGTTTTTAAATTTTGTGTGGGGTATCAAATGAAAGATATTGAAGAGTAGATTACAAAAATATAAAATAATTTTATACAAAAATACAAATGTCCCCCAACCAACTACCCTATAACGGCTATTCTTAAAATTTTGAAATAATTCACGCTTATTCCCTATGGTGGACACACCCTGGTGGAAACCCTATGGTGGAAAACATTATGACTCCCCCGGGACATTGAACCAGGAACCTGCCAAGCGGTCTGCTGGACCATAGGAAAAATTGGAATAGCAATTATAACTGGGAATCTAATATGGCGGATAATTAACACCACAAAAAAAATATTTTTTTGAAATTTTGTGTGGGGTGACAAATTAAAGGTATTAAAGAGTAGATAACAAAAATGTATATCACGAGTTAATTGTTTAATTTTCCATGCCTTTTGCCAAAAAGCATCAACAATTTGTGTCCCCCCCCCTCCTTAATATAACTACATAGTCGATAAGATTAGAGTTGGCACAATCAAAAGGCGGGAAAATTTTGAGGGAAACGATTTTATTGGTCCCCCATGTTTGTCTATTAATTATACCTAGTATAATTAATAGGCGTAAACATTTATTTTAAAACAAATTTACGTGTAAAAACCAGACTGGATTAAATGGTGCCGTAAAAATTCAGATAGAGGGTAATTTACGAAAAGCAATGAAGAGGAATTAAACGACATGTGACACTGAACAGGGTTCTACACGAGGCACAGCAGGAACTGGACAGTAATATGGCCAGTACTGCTCTCACCCTTACCAGTAAAACTCCCTTGGTCTTCACTGCCATTTCGACTCGTTCTGTCTTTTATAACGTCAGGACATTAAATGGGGAAGAAACGACATAAGATGGCTTATCTTATAGGTCCGCTAAATAACTACACACACATATATATTATATGATAGTGAAGAGGGAAGCAGTATACATGTGCGTTAGTCCAGCGAGTTTCAGGGTGTTATATTGATGGAAGTAAAGATGTTTTGGAGTAATAGCCTATTAGGGGGTAAAGCTATTAAAACAGTTTTGGTTCTTACAACCTAATAACGCACGGAAAGAAGAAAACATATTACAGTTTTTTCCTTTTAACGACTTGGTTTTTATCTTTATTTTTCATATCAACTTCAAGTCAATACGAAGATTATACAGAATTTCTAAGCATTATGATGATCATTTGCGACCGATTAAAAAATCCTAAAGGCTCCACGCGGGCCCCTTATGACACGCTGTAACATGCCATAAGGAAAATTTATATTTTAAAAAGTACTGATCGGATTTGAAAGACGTGTAGATGGTTTGTTGAAAGTAGCCTACAGTGTCCAGTCCAAACAATCACACGTTCGATTCCCAGGTGACCACTCCTCTACAATAGGTTGGGAGGAACCTATATGCCACACTTATTGGTAGACTATTTTTTAACTAAGTTTACATTGTTGAAATTGAAGAATACAAATCTTCCTAAAAACCAAATTGAAATGAAAGATGTAAAAACATTATTATTATTTATTTATTTATTTTTAAAATAATTATTTTAAAAAGTTGAAAAGTCGTTGAAAATGCTTAAATCCTTAAGTCTGAGAGATGGTCTAAGGGATTAACTTAAATTATTATAGTCGTTTTACTCGAAGGTCTTTTTTAAAGCGTTTTTACCTTTTAGATGCTTTCCCAATTTAAATAAAACGGCGCACCTTCAAGTTTTTAGCTTGTGAGATCCTTTCCCCTCTCCTTCACACCAGGATAATTGTGAGGGAGTAGAGGATATAATCCTGTGCAGGGAAAAAGGACTTAGTGGCTTAGCCAAGCATTCTGGACTTTGGGCTTTACTTCTGGAAATATAGCCTGCCTTTCTCGTAAAGTCCCCTCTCACTCTTCTCCGTTCTATAATCAACCAATTAAACTTTAAACTCTTCCTAATTCTCACATTTCTCTACTTGCAATTAAAATTAAAAATAAATTTTATCACAAAAAAACTTATCAAACTTTGCCACCTTCTTCAGTTAAATACTTTAGAACTTGATAAACTATTTAATAACAAGAAAATGTTTATAAAATATTAAGAAATAAAGAGAAACTATTTTGTTTTGTTATTACTTATCACAGACTTCATTTTATGTCAGTCTTTTTGAGCTGAGCGAAGCGAATCTTTTATCATACACTTTGAATTTGTTTTGACGCATACTCCTCCTGAACGGCTGAACCGATCCGCACAAAATTCAGCACGGTCAATGTGACCAACCAGAGGAAGATATAAATCTGAAATGGCCCAATTTGGTACACAGGGGTACAGGGTACAAAAGTTCCTTCCTGAAAGGAGATTGAAACACATCAAAAATTAAGGATGTTGATGAAAATGGAAAGAGGATTCTTCGTGCCTGGGCCTGGGATGACATGCGTCAATCAACTATTGCTGGGGCCATATCCCACTTGAGAAGGAGAGTGCAGGCTGTCGTAAATGAACAAGGGAGACATATTGAAGCATACAACAAGTAAATCTGTGAAATATGCATTCGTTTTATTTTTTTGTTTGCATTTTTTTTAAACATTCATTATTTAATAGATTTACGTCTTTTTTTAAGGACCTAATTCAACCCGTAATTGCATGGCTTTCAACCAATCGTTTAAGTTATGAAATTAAATTTAAAGTAGAAGAGACCCCGCAATCCTCATAATATCTCGATCTCTTACAGAAGCTGAGATGTAAGTGTTAAAAAAAGTGCGGTTTTTTTATGCCCACCCTGTAGTATATATTTTGTATATATTGGTATATTTTGTAGTTATATTTTTTGAGGTATTTAAGTTTTCCGATCACCTTGATTGTAAAAATAGATACAAATAACTATTCTTGAAAAATAAAGGAATAAAAACAAACTTCACCACCTTGTGAGGTTTTTGGGGGACATGCTTCTTGGAAAACTTCTATTATTTCTGAGCTCAGCTTTTCTGCTTCTTTTACAATGCTCCCGAGCCAGATATCCATCCTAGGTAACCCGCATTTTTTCCCCCAATATCCGAAATAGTGGCTTGCACTCGGTTTTAAAGGTAAAGTGTCTTCTAAAAATGTATTGATGAAATTTATTTGTTGGAAAGATGATCGCCAGTGCTTCTTTGTCTTGAAGTATAATTATACGCTAAGCGGACGTAGAGTATAGTCAGGTAAATCGTGGAATAGGACTGCGTCTAGCTTTTCGTGACTGGGGCTGCTGTGACTATCGGTAAATCTTGATTAAAATGAGTTAATGCCATGTTTATGTTTAAACGCTTTTTTATATTTTGACCACCAGCCATAAAATCGATACCAATGTAAAGAGTTTAAAAATAAAAATTGATTAAATAAAAATGTATAATAACAAAAAATAGAATTACATTAAGGAGATTTATTTTCCTGAAAATAAAATAAACATGTAGTAAGAACTATAGGTACAAGTAGAGTTGGAAAATTATAGAGCGAAAATTGTAAAATAAGCTTTTTACAACTTTAATTTTATTCAACTTTGACAGTTCAAATTAAATTTATTCTGACATACAGTAAAATTAAGAACTAGGGTTAAAATAAGGAACACATTTTAAAAGAAAAACATCAAGTAATTATTTAAACCAACTTTTAATTTATTTCCTTTAAACAAACATTTATTCTCAGTCTCAGCCATATTTCTGTAACCGCTAGAAGATATTTGTGTGTAGAATATTTTTATTTTTTACTAGGGGGCTCCGCTCCCTACTAGCTTCGCTCGTCAACCCCCGAAAAGCGGCCGCTGCCACGTCGAGGCATTTTAAAGTGAAGCATTAAAATTGATCTTATGTTTCTTTTCAATGTTGACAAAAACATACATGCTGTAAAATATGACGTTAGCTATAGAAAGTACTGAAAAGGACTGTCGAGAAAATTCCTGAGAAAGACTGATTTAGCGATTTTTTTTTGCAAGGTGTGTGCATAGTTATGGAATGAGAAGGGTAAGGTTAAGATGCGTGAGTATAGTGTAGAACAGCGGCTTAGGTATAGTTGGGGAAGGCACGCTACTAACTACTTTCCTTGTCTCTCTCACATTCCTACCTACTTTCAAGTTCGCCCTTACCCCTCTAATCACCCTCACTCTTTCTACACGCAGTTTAGTAAGTCACTCTCAAGCCCTCTCTTTTCTCCCCGGACTACCCCCTTTTTCTCCTATCGCGCTCTTTCACACAGGTTTTGTATTATATAGCACTCTCACTGAACTCGTTTGTTTACAAAACTTTTTTAATAATATATTATTAAAAAATTTTAATAGATATCTATAGATAGATTTATTTTGAAACTGTTTTCCCTAAATAAATCAATACTAATCTCAGAGTAAGGAAGGGTAGAGGGAGCAAAGCGATTTGAAAAGTGGTTCATTATGCTATTTAATTTCATTATGCTATTTAATTCATTATGCTATACCCATATACTAAACCTCTCAAGCGAGCTCAATCCAAACTAAAGTGACAACAGCACGATCACGTGGTCACTAGTCCTTGTCTTATTAGTCTATTCCTTGTCCTTACGTGCCCACGGACGCTTGTCAACAATACCTTTAACTTCATCTTGTGCTTTGTTTGATAGTTTTATTATCGAAATGTCAAAATATCAAATATGTAAGAGAAAAGTCTAATGAGATTGCTTTAGAAGAAAATTTTATTTTATATAAGATTGCTTTGGGTTATCTAGGAACTATTACATGTTATTATCAACGTAACTGCCTTTAGATAATTAATATGGTTAACAACAAACATTAAAGTGCATTGTATTTATAAAGAAAACTGTATTAAAATATTAAATGTCGTTAGAAAATATCACATTATTCTTATCCTTATCAGCTGACATCAGATTAATTTCGAGTTTTTATTGAGATATCCATAATGTTTCACTAAACTGCCGCTTGGGAGGTTTAGTATAGAGGTGTAGCATAATCAACCACTTTTTGAGACCTCGATTCTATAGTTCCCTCTACCTTTTCCTTACTCTGAGATACTAATAAAGCTATTTATATTTCGTTGCTATCCTCTTTAATTTTCAATGATTTTTTTTTTATTAATTGTGTCTTCAGGGGTTTTAAAATATTAAGAAGTAGTTTAAAAATAATACTTTCTTTAATTGATGTGCAGACAATTTTAATCAAATTAATGAATAAACAGAAATAAGTATATTGTTTTTATGAAATTTATTATTTTTATTCATTGTTTTACTGATCTAATTATCTTAAGGTAATCACATTTATTCCAATAATAGTACATGTTTGTTCTTCAAATTTATATTTGTAATAATTTATCTAAATAGGTATCTAAATTAATTGACTTACTTTTACTTTAAATATAAAATTCTGCCCGTGGTCACGTGGCTTAACGGCTCGAGATTGATCTTGGTCTAATCTAAACTTGGAACAATTTGCAGGCTTGAAAATGTCCCAAAATGTGGACAACATATCGCAAAAAACTTAGTTAGTCATTGTTTATTAACATCCTTGAAGACATAATTAAAAAAATAAAGTTATTTCCCCAAGGAAGGGGTTAACATACAAGGGTATACCGGAACGAAATCCCATTATTTCAGGAATTTAGGAAATTATTTGTCGTCCGTTATTAAGGATCTATAGTTACGTTTACGAGATATTCGCTGAAAATATTAATTTACCATGTTTTAGATGTCTATCTGTTGTGACTGAATACCTGACACCAAGTATGCTATAAGAATACTAGTTATATTGTAACACAAGAACTCTAAATTACGGCTGTGGAATGGATGATAAACGTCATGCTTTATAGCTTTTTGACAGGTTTTTATCATGCTTTACAGGGTTTTTTACTTCAACTTGAGTTCATTTTTCAATATCTTCCTTAAAATTTTTAAAAACAACACTTCTTACTACAAAACAATTTGAAGAAAATCTTGTACAGCATCGAATTCTTTTTCAAATGAGACCAATCCTAGCTTTGTGAACAAAATCGTGAATTGAAATTCGAGCTATATTTTTAGAAGCTTTGATATGTCATCATAGTGGATTTTTATATATAAATTAGAGTTTTGTTTTACAGGTATGAATTGGATCATTCGATGCTTAAGGTTTGCTTTAGAGTAAAAAAACAAAGTTTTGGGAAAGGTTTTCTTTTTGCGAATATCTCGAAAGCGATGCTGCATTCTGGACCCATGTTTAAAGGAACATTTTTATTGTTCAGCGTCAAATTTCCTATAATATTCTGAAGTAGTGTTTTCTTTGTAATCACCCTGAACCCTATATACAGCTTTATTAGATTTTTTAAGTTGGATTGTAACCAACTGCAAACAAATTTTGGGAATAACCATATTACGAAAATACGGCTCTTTTAGATTCTTTAATTCTTTGCCATTATTCCTATACCTAAATTGTAAGTGTGCCTAGTTTCAGCTATTTAGATTTAGAAGATCCTGACCTGGTGTGGTTTCCTTCATAGATGATACTGGTAGCATTTGCAATTATATAAATTAATTAATTTAATTAATTATTTTTATAATTGATATTTATTTTTTATTTAATTATTTATATAATTGATTATTTTAAGTGTAATTATCTACTTATATTTATGATATTACCAACAAAGATTCATTTGTAAGCATTCCAAATTAAATATAAGTGCAAATATCTAAATTTTGTAGTATTTGCCTGTTTCAATGAGCTACGTCGCTTTTTAGATAATTATGGTTTCAGATATTATTAGTAGTCCAGTCAAAATAGAGCAAAAATACCCTTAACTTCGACAAAATTGCAACACAAATGATTCTTTTTGCATTATACTCAAAAAAGTGTGTATTTTAACATACTCAAAATCCCCATTAATCCCGGCCCGGGAAATCAGTCAAAATCCAAGATGGCGGCTGAATTTTGCCCTTTTTTTCTCTTTTTTGCTATATTTATTGCCGTAAAAAGATAGATTGCTCTCAAAATAGGTACTAATTGTGTACTAAAGCATGTCTTTTACATCATCTCAAAATCCCTAATAATCCCGGTCCAGATAATCAGTTAAAATCCAAGATGGCAGCTGAATTTGCCATGTTTGTCGTCAATTTACAGGCATTTCTCATATAAATAAATTATTAAGTATTTAATCGCTCAAATTGTGTATCACATCAGATAAACTTTTATTACACACCAAACTTACAAGAACAAAAAAAAACTCTAATACTTGAGTATGTGACCTTTTCCATTAAAAAAATTAAAAACAAAATGATTTGGCTTCCATTTTTCAATTCTTCATCTATACTTTCTATTTCTTCGTCTAGTATTGGCAGTGGACGGTTTTCACAATTAGTTTTTTGGCACTGATACAACTGAAGTACCTTCAGTTTATGTATTTAATGTAGTACCTACATTAAAATACATTTTTTCGGCAACTACATTTCATGGCACCTCAGCCGGTTTTGCAGGTACATAATATTATGCGTAATATACATTCAGGTGTTAGTGGCGAATCCACTATTTTCGGTACATACATATTACCAATTACCATGTATACCTATTCCATCCTCAGTCTGTGGGTTTCAAGCCTTCTTGCATTTGTTTCCGTATATGAAGTTTTCAATGGTTATACATTAGAATACACAATAAAATACATGACCCATGTGTGCTGAACAAATGCAATTTCCCTGTTTGTAAACTTCACACCAGATATTCCATTCAAAGGAAATAAGGATTTTTTTTCGCCAATAAGGGAAACAAGCAGAAAATGATTATTCTAATTGCTGAAAAAATGAGGCAACATGGCAATTCAAGCTGTTGATGATGCTGATGTTGACATTTTTATATCCACCGTTGAATCCTCAAAAAGTAGAAATTTACCAGTGATAGGAGAAGACACTGATTTATTGGTGTAATCAAGCACACCACAAGTTTTTTTTTTTTTTTTTTTTTTAAACTAATAAAAAGCTGTCTAAACTGAATAACGTTTATGATATCAATGCCATCAGATATTAGCTCGGAAATGACTTAGCGAACAGCCTATTCTTTTTGCAATCGTATGCAGGATGTGACACCACCTAGAGAATATTCCATATTGGAAAGCAATCAGTTTTCAAATGTGTTGGTAAAGATCGATATTTTCGTGAACTTGTACTTCCATTCAGCTCAAATAACCTTAATCCTAGTCAGGCTGAATAAATTGGAAAGAGATAATGGTAAGTCAATTTGGTGGAAATCCAGATGATACACTAAATACACGTTAGTACAAAAATATTTTGGATGAAGTATCAAAGGCAAAATGTTTCGTTAAGCCACAGAACCTTCCCCCAACGGAATCAACTGTCAAGTACCATAGTCTTGCAAAGTCTGCAAATTCGTAAATGGAAACAAATGCAAGAAGGCTTGAAACCCACAGACTGAGTTACCATGAAAAAGGGCATGCTTCAGTACATAATAAGTACCTATTTTGAGAGCAAACTACATATCTTTATTACGGCAAAAAATGCAACAAAATTCAACCGCCATCTTGGATTTTGACTGATTTCCTGGGCCAGGGTTATTGGGGATTTTATAATTATGTAAAGGGCAAGCTCCAGTACACAATAATTACTCATCTTGGGAGCAAACTATCATTTTCAAGACTATAAATGTGGCAAAATAGAGAAAATAGGGAAAAATTCAGCAAATTCAGCCGCCATCTTGGATTTTGACTGATTTCTCGGGTCCGGATTAATGGGGATTTTGAGGTAATTTAAATTTCATGCTTGAGTACATTATAAATACCCATTTTGAGTGCAAACAATTTATTTTATTGCAATAAAAGCTCTAACCACTCTGACTATGGAATTTTTTAGGTAGGTTTCTTACCCTCTATCTCATCTTTTACCGTCCAACATTTTTACTTAAGATGCTGGTCATAATACCACTTTGTCTAATTAACTATGAAGACAAGTTAAAATCTGCACATTGAAGTAATTTTGGTTGGACAAACAAATGAGTGCCCATTTATATAGAGTTGATAAATATATGATGAATTGACCAATTCCCATGTGACGTCACTAAACTGTCATTTTAGCGCTCCTTGTGGCAAGAACCTCAACTAAAATGTCAAACTTTTCTCATTTTATACGGTTTTTTCCAAGGCACCACTTGTTTTTCCCCTTTTTTCACCTTTTATTTAATTTTATTTACATTTATTGTTTTTGTTGATTAGTCTGTGTAGCCGCAGGGGACTTTATATTCATCCAATTAGCGGGTCTACTGCCATAGGGGTTCGTAGGACCACCCTTGAATACTAGGTAAAGGGAAAATAAAATAAAACTGTAAATATATAAGATGAAGAAGGTCAAAGTTCGCTTTACTTGTAAAAATAGGAATAAAGAAAAACAAATGAGATAGATTCAGTTTTACAAATGAGATATTACAATATGAATTTAAAAGAATCTTAAAGATTATAGCTCAAAACGTCGAGGAGCAATAATTAAAAATCGTTGAATAAGTAGGTTACTAGTATTCTTGAATTAACCCGTGGAGTCCAGACTCCGTTACCTCTGATAGATCGAACGGTGAGAAGAAACACGATGCTGGCTCAAGCGGTTACCTCCAGGTTGGATTAGATGACGTCACACACCAGGCAGGCAGGCAGGAGCGATAGCAAAGATGTTCACTGGCCGGAGGTCTGTGTCGGACTCGTCGTATTACTCATGCAATGTGAAGAGGAGGGGAGACCAAAGGGCCTACCACCTTATCTATATCTCTTTATTAGGTCNTAATTAATAATATTATAAGAAAAGATACTGACAATATCAATGTAAATAAATAAAAGCAAGATTCTAAAATTTTTTCTATCCTTCCAATGAAGATTAAGGGTTTGTTTGACATTTTAGTTCTTGAAACTGTCCGTTGACAGGTGAGTGCGCCACCATCGATTTACAATGGAAATTCGTCCATTATATGATATATAATATGATAAATATCATGATGTTTTGAAGTGATTTGAAGTGACATAAGAATAGTCATTTTATTCGTCACCATATTGTTAGTTATTATTTGTTGTGTTGAATCAAGGATCAAGGAAGATTTTATAATTTTAAATTAGATTAAGTGTCACAATAAGATTGGTTGTTTGGAATAAGGGCCTATGTTACATTTATAAAAGTTTAGAGAGATAACATAAAATAATTTTGATCAGCGTTCCTAAGTAATTTCGAAGCACATAGCCCCTTTCTTTCATTAATAGCAGTAATAATATGTTAGTAAACAATGTAAACTATATGTAAACACAAAAAAAGGAAAAGAAATGTTAAATAACTTAGAGCTGTCATCTTTTTTTAATAAAAAAATGTATATATGTCCCAGACACCCATTCTAAATTATTGTACACTCACAAACGATATCTCAGGAAACGGTTGCTCATGATTCTTAAAATTTGGAAGTTAACTTCCTTTCACGACATAAACAACTATTTTAAAAGGGGTTTCCAACCGGCCATTTTGATTCAAGATGCAAGCCACATATGTATACATATAAACAATCTTCTCTCACTAACACAATTATCACTACTTTTTTGAAACGCTAATAATATAACTACAGAAATACAAAACCTATGCTTCTCCAGAAGTTGCAATATACATACTAATTAGGGAGTTTAAAATTTCTATTTGATTTATGGAGGGGCACCTACATATATGTCTAAGCTAAAGAATTGTATTAATATTTAACCCTAGTTTATAAACCTATTAAATAATAATTTCAAGATAAAAAGAACTTTTTATATACTACGTTTTTAAATGTTCTGTTGAATAATACTGAAATGATTAATATATATTTTTCATTGTTATATAATATAATGTTAGTGAAAAAAATAGTTCCGAATTT
>KZ651253.1:145945-167134 GCA_001010745.2 Gerris buenoi | reverse complement strand
CGATGTGAATTATCCGCCATTTTGAATTTGAACAGCTGATTATTTTGAGTTCTCTATATTTTTCCTGTGTGCGCGTCAAAACGATCTTTAATACTGGTAAGTTTCACGCTTTTATCTCTTTTGGTTCAAAAGTTATTGGAACCGTACAGAGTGACAGACAGACACAGGAACGAAACTATAAGGGTTTCTTTTTTTTGGTTTTACCAACGAAACCCTAAAAACAGATTTGAAACCCGTTAAAATGAAGATGGCCAAAATAATTGGATGTGACAAAACAAATAAAATAACTTGCGGATTTTTTCCGAACTAACTTTCAATACAGCAAACTTGCTGAAAACGAATTAAATTCTGCTGAAAAATTACTAAAATTATTAAAATAATGCATTGTCATCGTGTTCTGAGCTGTTCTGAAAGTTTCAAATGTCTAGGTACTCGGGATGTTAGTTAAAATTCGATTGCAAGATTTGTACCGGACTGTTTCAAACAAACATACAAACAAGAAACCAAGTTAATAAAAACGTAGTAAAAATTACATACTCTTAGCAAAGCACAAACATTCAGCTAGTAATAAAAATAGAACCTTTTTAATAAGTGCATTTTGTCTAATTGCATATATTTAATTATTATTCTTTACAATTATCATTTTTAAATATATTTTCTTCTATAGATGTTTCTACAGATTGCCTTCATTTAGTTAATTTAATTATTTTTTAATTTTAAGCAACATCGTGAAGTATGAGTAGGAGGATATTATAATCTGCAACAAAATAATTGTACAACCAAAATTAATGTAAAATAATATTTATATATACTAGGGGGCTCTGACCGCTACTCGCTTCGCTCGTCAACCCCCCGAAAAGCGGCCGCTGCCTAGTATGTACATAATAGGTATTAGAATTATTTTAAGTCTATTTACTATGATTAGAATTATTATAAAAATATAACACCTAGTAGTATAAGTAATATAGTGGTAGTTCAAGAAATTAAAAGATAAGGTTTTACATAAAAGTACCACATTTGTCCGCTATGATCTTTACCTCATGCCTCGGGAGTGACGGCACATTTCCCCTGATATTCCGCTAAAAACCGTCTCCTCCCCCTTACCGGCCTAACCCCTCTTCTCGGGGAGTATCTCCCTCACTCTGTCTTACGCACTTTTTTTTTTATACATCACTCTCACTGAACTTGTTTGTTTACAAAACTTTTTTAATAATATAGATAGATTTATATTAATTAATAGGGCATGGGTGAGTAGCGAACTTGCAAATCCCTCATATTGGTCATTGGTCCAAAGGTGTTATATATCAGGTGACAGATTTACACGTTTACGCAAGTTGCAATTTACACGTTTACGCAAGTTGCAATTTACACGTTTTCTTCACTTATGACTTATGACACATGTTTTGATTTATTTTAATAAAGATTATGTTTAGACTGTAAGTAAAAGATAATTTTAGTCTTAAAGAGAATAATTTTAATTTATTATTTATGAATCTTTGTTTTGAAGTAATGAAAACTTCATCAGCACATTACACGCCTCTAATAAAATCTCTTTTAATACTTATTACAACTTAATCTGATGAGAAGGAAAATTACCCAGAGGGAGACTGATTGAAGCTGAGTTGTTTGGAAATTTCCCTCTAATTAATCTTCTACTTTTAGTTTGATTAGGGGGAGGAGAAGTTTTACTACACTTCGAGCTTTTGTGTTTAACTATGAAAATATAACTTTTTACACTTTAAGCTCTAATACTGAACATCCAATAAACAGAGATTAGCATTAAAAGTTAACATTTAATTATAAACAACAATAATTTACTTTTTTCTTGTTATACAACGTATTTTTAACTTTACAATTACATTTTACAGCTATTTCTGTAGGTAGATAAACCACTTTCCTTATATTGTACCACATTTAATGTGATAAGCCATAAAGGTGTCTATGTTTTGCTTTCTTTTATACGTAGTATAAAGTATAAATAAAGTGAAAGATGGATCAAAACATAGACGACTTAAGGCTCGTTTTAAGGTCCCATGAGTCCAAAAAAGTTTCTCCATTTAAAATTTCTTTCTGTGGTCTGTAGTCCAGGCAGATACAAAGAGTCTAAACAACTGGACCGTTTTCGATTAAATTTGGCATTCTTGAAATGAATTTAGCATAATCAGTGATATGATAAGTAATGAATTTAGCTTTGTGTCAGCTGATTACTGTTTAAATTATACTGACACTTTTGAATGTGTCGGTGTCTAGCGGGAAGACACCGAAGGCAGACATCTTGTGAGGACGGTAGCAACGAGTCAAGCAAATCTTTAGAAGCGTCATCACTTTTTTGGAACCAACAAACCAGTTCTTTCCTGCTAGACCTTCAGTCAGTTCTCCGCTCTGAAACAGTAAGGAGGCGAAGTCAACTATAATTCATTTTGAATACATAATATAAAAAGAGAGACCTTGGTAGATCGAATATGAAAGGTGTTGGCTCGCCGATAAAGTTAAGCAGCATCGGACCTGGGAACTCCATAGATACGGGTTACCAGATTTGGGTTAAATTCCCGGACCCTCTCGCTTTTCTCCCAGCATCCCCATATATATTAGTATCTGCTTATGTTAAGTGGCTAATAACTAGTGGTGTATGCCAATTGATGATGGTCCGACACACTAACCCGTGTCATCATTACTTTATATAGTTGTATACGCCCTTTGGTAGGCCTAAGCCTAGGCACTCCATAGGCTTACATATTATATAAAGAAAAAAAAAAAAAAAAAAAAAAAAAAAAACCTGAAGAAGATTAAAGTTAAGACTATAAACACATGGTATCCTTATTTATTCTTAATAAGACCAAGGCCAAATGTGAAAACATAAGGCCATCATCAGTTTTAAAAATGGCCGTGTGAAAGGGCGTAAAGAAAAATTAAAAAAATATATCGTGAGTGTCATTAGACCAGACGCAAGCCGAAACAGCTGGTAACCATTTAATAGACAAGAAAGGGCATATATAGAGATAGAGAAAGGTAAGAGGAAGCATAGAAAAAAGGGCTAAAACATTGAACACTATTTTTAACAGTTATCAATGTAATAAAATTATTAACCACATGCTTCAACTAAAGCTAGGTTCATAGCACGTAAATTTGCCACGCGGGATGATGGGCGCGAAAATTGGTTCCAAACCAACTTCCACGCGTAAAATTGTTGTTTCCCATTTTCAAAAAGAGAAAGTAATGTGATGGCACGAAAATTCGATTTAATTGGATTTACACGTTTTGTGTTTTAAAAAAGATTTAAAATGTTGTTTTAAACCCTTTTTGTCATCTGTCGTCTGTGCTAATGAGTTTGATTAAAAAATTCTAAAATGTTGTCTATTTAAATACGAATATAACGAGCCGCTTTCCCAAAAAAATCGTTTCCAAGATGTTGATGAAAATAAATCTTATTTTGTTGAAAATTGAAAACAAAAAGTGAGTAGCAACCTGTTGAACACATTTTAAAAATAATATATTAACTATAAGCATAGCGTGCTTGATTTGAGCTTAATGCAATAAATATTTAGTATTGAAAAAATTAAAAGTTAATCATGATAAGATTATAGTTTAAAAGGATGATTGGAGTATACGGTAGTGCCGGTTTGGACTCTCACTCCACTTGGAAGATTCTATAGGTGGGTTCCTAAAGGTGGGACCACATATCTGTCGGTATAGATAACAATGTATTCATATTTTTTGTGAGATCTAGGATCGAGATTATATTTATGAGAAAGTTAGTCTGAGTTGTCTTGGACCGATTACTTTTAGAAAATTAATTTTGTATTTTAATAATATATTCAGCTTTGTTTAAACATGTGACATAATAAACAAGAAATTGAGCCAAACAGTTAATTTAAGTAGATAAAAGAAGGGAACTGAATTCATATACTTACGTATGATTTTTAAAATTTGTTTGACAATTTACCTCGATGATAATAAAGTCGCCGACTCTACAGAGGAAGAGTAATTCCAAAGCATTTCCCAGGACGTAGAATGCACAGAACACAATTGTCACCCTGTCCAGCGGTGCCTCCAAACAAAAAAACAAGCACACATATTATAAAACCACTAACAAATAAAATGTGTATTTTGCATTGTTTTTTTTTGAGCTATCTAGCTTGAACTTACTGTATTCTAAGAAAAGTTAAGTAAGTATTCTGAGAACATCATAATTATTATAGATATCAAATTTAAAAACAGACCACCTAGGAATTAATGACTTAATCCCGCTACTTAAAAACAACTTTCAAGAGACCTACTTAAGAAAATTTTATTTTAATAGATAAGAGGCTCCAGTATTGTTCATCCTAAAACTGATGAAATTATTTGTTTCTTATTAATCCAGAAAAATCACGTAATGCCAAATGGATTGTCCTAAGCATAATAGTGGGCACATATAATTCATGGTTAGTTAAGATTCATGGTTAGTCGTCGCAATATGAAACAAGCACCTAGGTTTGCAGATGAGATGCTTTCACGTAACCTGAAATGGATTGTATTAAGCATATTTATTGACTAGCTTCATTCAAGCAGCTTGATTTTGCAGATGAAAGGATTGCTTTATGTTAAGTTTCTTCACATTCGCATGCAGACAATTATTCATCTATGATGATATGAATTGTCTTAAGCATAATTATAGATTAAGGGATACAGACAACGGCAACAATGAAGGCAGTTAGACAGAGTACAAGAGTCTGAAGTCCAAAAGTGATGAGGAACACAAAGGAGAAAATCCCTTGTAGCTTAGCAAACAGGGCACTCGTCTCCTGATGATGAATTATCCATTGTCTTAGACGAGCTTCCATCCTTTCATCCAAACGATCCTTACTTTGCCCTTGGAAACTCGCCTGCAATCCCATAAAATAATGTTTAAAAAAATAAGACAAGACACAATCATAATACATGATCTATATCGACCAACATTAATTTATCATTTAAATATGAAGTGGGTCTTCATGATAACCAAATGTACCATCTTTATCGTGAATAGCAAGTGTCAATCGAGTTTAACATAACTTTATAGCTCTTTTTTGAGTATACCTCGTTTAATTACACCTTAAAATAAAATTTACACTTTGAATACTTAACTCCCCACCATATTATGTTCCTAAATCTTACTCTTTACCTGTACTTCTACTTCTTTCTTTCTGCAACTAAAAGAATCCATTTAACCGTCAAGAACCATTTTAATTCTTTAGTTAAATCCCTCCATATCGATCTGCGAAATCTACTAATATAATGTACGCCCTCAACCAATATCCTGAATTAATCCTTTTCAATATGACCATGCCATTTTAATGTCTTTTATCACTATTACTAAGAGCAAAATTATTTATATGTAAAATAAAAAAGAACTGAGTAAATTTAACTACTCTTCTATTCCATTATGTCCTAATTGGCATAATGGAACCGAGTCATATCTTAAAAGTAAAATAGTTATGAAAAACACAAGGCCAGCTATGTTGATAAGTCTATATCTTTCCGAGGAGAAGTCAACGGAAATTTTGTAATTCCTGACGTAGCAAACCTACTACAAGGAGCATACTCAAGAAAGTCTCCTAATTCCAATCAGTTTGATAATTAGTCTTTAATTGTGCCCTTCGGTCTCTTAGAATTTCCCAGTATATATGACAGTTGGATTGCAAAATGCAACACAAACCTTCCAAAGATATATGCACAAAATCTGTGAGATTTTCCGTTCGCGCTTCCGTACTATATGCCATTCTGGTTTCTTCAAAGTTCAACATAATGAGCACTTTCACCAGATTTCTACCGTCTTGCAACATAAGGGTCTCTCTATTAACGTAGCAAAATCAGTCTTCGGTATTAAACGAGATAGACCTTTTGGGATGCACGGATCCACTTAGACGTTAGTGAAAAAATTAAAAACTATAAGAATCTCAGACCTCTAGGGGAAGTTCTCTAGTAGCATCATCGAGTTACCTACTCCACTCGTATCTCCACGGACTTGTCGAAAATAATAAATAATACTTTTTCACACTGCACATTAATTCAAAAATTGGTAGATTAAAATGTAAACCACGACTGAATTAACAAAGGTTCTTACACTTCCATTCATTACAATGTAACATTTGTTAGGTAAATTAATTCTTCATCTAAGTAGTTTTAAGCCTACACTTTTCATAAAGTTTTATTTCCATCATTAAATTTCATGATTCTATAAATGAAATTAACTCTTACATTAAATTTCAAAATATATTTGTAAATAAGAAGTGAAAATCTAAGTGAAATCATTACAAGCGTATTTCTCGGTATAGTTCTATTGTCGTTTGTTGACTTCTAAGACTTGTAGAAAAATTTGAAAGCTTAATTCGGGATTAGGATTAGATTAGGATATCGTCAGAGGAAATTATTCTTCAGTGTAGCTTAATTGGTTAAAGCTCCCGCACACTGGCAATGAGGGGGAGGTCCGTGGTTCGAGTCCCGGCGCTGAAGTCTATTTTTCTCTGGCTGTCTCCCTTTGTAAATAGCAATTATAATTTGATTTAAATTAAAATTTAAACGTTCCGTAGTATGAATACTACCAAAAACTTAACTAAATGAAAGTAATATCTGTTGGAATTGAACCAGCTATGTTAGTAAATCAAGATCTTCTGGAGGTGAAGTTGTATGAATTCCGGCATAGTGAACTTATTACATAATCCCATTCAGCTTCAAATTGTTGGTGTTATGCGACCCGGTTTTCAGAAACTCTTTGGAGTACTCAAACCATTAAGCTGGCTGAAAGTGAACATCTGGCTGAGATTAAACTTCTTGATTAACTTAATTTAAAACAGAACTTTAGCAATAGAAATGTGTGTACAGACCTGACCATCTTTTGAAATGTTGATATCTTTGAACATGATTCCAAAATTATGCTTCAAATGTCGGAACTGTGCCAGTTGAAAGAAAGCGAGTGCGTAAAACAAGTCGTCGGAAGCAATGACTTTCATAGGCGTCAAAGTCGCGCCGAGTATTTGGATGAACGTGATAATCTCAAAATTCGGTGACTTCTCAAATTCGACGGGAAAATCAGCTGGAACCGACATCTTTCTTTCTCCTGTTAAATACTGCAGGAGAAACGGAGCACCGCACCATGGTGCCATCGAAGCTACGTTGCACATAAACAAGATGATAGGGAACGGACGCATGAACTTTCTACCTCTGGCCATCTCCATTTCTAAATGCATCGGATCCGGATCATTTTTAAAAGAATTCATATATCCTTGAATAAGATCGACCAATTTCGGTCTGGAAAAATGAAGATAGGTAATTCTTATCACCATCAAAGACAATGTACAAAGAGGAAATCCACCAAGACATCTTTCAATCAGCGGGATTTCCGGTCTTAAAAAGTGTGACAGAACAGTCAAGAAATTAACCCAAACTGATACATCAGTGAAATACTTGTAAAACATGTAGATTTTCCTATACCACTTATCCTTGAACCTGGTTCGATCAGGTCCCATGAAACCAGAAGCCAATGCTATCAGTCTGTTCCTTCCCTGCCTCTCTAAGAATTCTTCCATCTCCAACTCCTTAAAACGACTAAGTATAACAAACTGTCCTTAAAACAAAAAAAAACTATAAACTTGATTCTATCGATGCGGATAAAGAAATGTATTCTCTTTGTCTTTCAAAAGCCAACTCTTTTAAAAGACATTAGCAACTTTTTAAACTCATGTTCAAAGACTTAAAGTTTTTTAGACTAACTCATTTGGTAGTATCTTCGAGAATAATTTATAGATTTTTTCCCCCCGAGCAGTTGGGTCTCATAAGCTATTAAAATGACCCACTTTTGAGATAGTTTGACCTCTTCGGTCATTTTAAAACTAACTAATAAGAAGATTGAATTGGGATGGTTTTTAAAATTATTTTTTTGAATCTTTTAATTTCACCTGAATTCAGGTAATTTTTATTTCTATTTAATACTTTCACATATTATACGCAGTGTATCAAGAGGGAGATAGTATGATGATAAGAAAAAAAAAATCGATATTGATAATTTTTCATGTTTTAAGGTAAGGTCCTTTGAGTACAAAAGTGTTTTTTTTTTTTAAAAATCTGTGTTTGCAGTTTGTCGTATGTGCATCCTTAATTGTGTGGAGCCTTAAATACTGTGCTGAATTTGATTAAATCTGGTATAAATGTTCAAAAAAGACACTGCATATTTATAGTTAACCTATAAATTGAGTAACTGTAATACGAAAAACGAAACAATTAAGATGTGCCGGCGATTTTAATTAAAAAAATCTATTTTGTAGTCCATTTATATATGAATCTAACCATACAAGTCGATTTCCTGACTAAATTTCCAACTTTACCACGCTCTCATGCGGAGCTCATGCCAGGAATTAGCGGTTGATTCCTAATGCTAAGGGTAATTCACTACTATTTATGTCAATGTGATGATTAGTCTTTTCACTTTAAAAACTCCCAACATTTTTATCTTTTAGTTGATAACTCGTGTTCTACTAAATATTTATTATTTGAAAAATTACGATGAAATAAAGTCATCACACAAGTGTATAAAAACGGATTTCGTATAGCCACTTTTGCACCTTTAAAGTCGGACGAGCGCTGAGGCCTCATATACAGGAAAAAAGTTTAAGGATGGTTTTTGGTATTCGTTGTATATGAAATATAAAAGTATCCATATATTTTGAAATTAATTGTTTATGAGCTTACCGAAGGTAACGAAAGCATTATGATCGTTCGATTCCGAATTCAAAAAAATATCATTAAAACTTAAATACTACTCAAAAACATATCTTAAAAACTATTTTGTAAAACTAACTATTTTAACTAACTACTCTCTACTAAGTTAACTATGTACTTAAAAAGTTCTATTAAAGATTTACTAAAATTTAGATATTAGGTCATAATTAGCCCTTTGTTCATTCTTCATTAATTTAAATTTTATTTGGGTTCTCTTTTTCCAGATGCTAACAAACTTTTTTAAAACATTTTTTTTTTCTTTAAAAAATATCTCTTTAAAGGTACTCATACTATTTTTAATGAATTGGACAGTTTGTTGAAAGTAATTCACAGATGGTCGAGGTTTAATTTCAACTGTCTTCGAAAATTAGATATTGCTACATTAAAGATTTTATTCATGTAAAAACAATTTCAATTAATTAGAGAAAAAAATAATAGACAGTAATGAATAGATTCAAGGAAAAGCAAAACATCAATAAACATCTCTTTTCCTCTCTCTCTCTCTCTCTCTCTCTCTCTCTATATATATATATATATANGACGGGTGGAGGCGCCTCCTCCACGCCTCTTCCTCGCCTCTTCACTCATTTTGAAGAATCGTGCCTCCTGCACCACACCTGCACCGCGCCTCCGCCCGTCGCCTCTTCAGTGTGCATTGGACCGTTTAAACTCGCCTGTTCCACGCCTCGCCTGCACCTTGCCCGCGCCGCGCCTCCGCCCGTTGCCTCTTTTATGTGCATTGGGCCTTAAATACGTGTAGACTTCACAGTACACATTACACTTTCATGACAAAACTATCGAGTTATCTGACATAGTTCTCCTGTGAGGCTTAACTAACTAACTTGCTAGATTGTTTTGATGATTGAATCCTTCTCCTACATATCCTAATTCTTGCTAGATTGTTTTGCTGATTGTAACCTTTCCCTATGTTTCCTCACTTTTGCTAGATAGTTACCTCCTTCTAGGTTTCCTAACTCTTGATATCTTGCTTGATTTTTGTTTTCCTGGTTATTATATTCTCGAAAGTTTCCTAAGGCCCTCCGCACGTGGAGCAACTCAAAGCAAACTAATTACAAACTCAAATCACCAACCAGTTGACTATAAGTTTCAACCTGGGTAATTGAATGGGACACCGCACACGGAGCAACTCAATTACAAACTGGGTTTGCTTTCTGTCAACTCAAAAATGACTGGAGTTTCCAGTTGAGTTTTTTTGAGTTGCTTCGTGAGCGGAGGGTCTAACTCATCACAGATTGTTTGCTTGTTGCTACGTTCGCCTTAAGGTTTCCTAACTCTTGTTAGATTGTTTTGCTGGCTATTTGTTTTCCCTACTTTTCCAAACCACTACCTTCAGATTTAAATTGTAACCAAAATAAATAAAGTACTATGGCGTTCGACTGTTGGTCAAACTATGACGTTTTGAGATTGTTTTAATTGATTCTTATATTTTAATTTTTATATAATATAAGAATATATAAAATGTTCCCTGAGAATCGATTCCATCCCATCGATTATAAAGATTGTATCAAATTGCATTTCCATAGACAATGGAATAATACTGTTGTGTTTTGTTGTGGATGAATGTAGAGTGTCGCCCTGGTTTAGAGAAGGGAGAGCCTGGACAGAGTCCAAGATTAACAAGGCTGTAGGAGAGTTCTACTGTTTCTTGTATAAAAACATATGACAGCATCAACTAGCGGTGACATTTAAATGTCACTTATAGTTCACTCAAATCTGTTCCCTTTACTCCTTAAACAGTTTTTACTAGATATTTAACATTTTCTCTTTATAATGTTTGGACCATTTAATATTCAACACTTTAAATTTATTATTCTGACCGATGCACCGAACATACTTATCTAAGTTTCCGCAACATGAATCTAATAAGTAGAGGTCTTCCGGAGTAGACAGCTCAAGAGATTTTTTTTTAAATCCCAAACAGTAAAACATTTCTGAATCGAAAACCTTCGGTATAGATATACTTATCTATAATTCTATCTATTAATTAAGAAAGTTTATTTTCCTACGGTTTTATTTCACATTATATTGTATAATACATGAATTTAAACTATAATTTTTTCATACATTTTGCAACTACATCTAAAATTAAAAATTAATACATTTAAACTCGTAAAAAATGGACAAGTAATTATTATTGAAGGGTGTATCAATTAAATTAATAATAATAAAAAAAAAATAATAATAATAATAGCTCCGTTGACACTTCCTTCTTGAAGCAGGAGCCTCCCTAAAAAAGGGTTTAAAGAGTTAGTTTTGTAGTTTTTTTTGTTTTTTTTTTAACATTCTTGTAATAAAAAGTCCTAAATTAAGTACGAAGTAAGAGCCTTTCTCCATATTTGCCTTTCCATTGCCGTCCTATACTGCCATAGCTTCCCTATTCTTTCAACAAACTCATCTTCCCATCTTCTAGCTGGCCTCCCTTTACTTCTCGTACTCCCATATGGTGTCCATTCTGTAATCCCCCTTGCCCATCTTCCGGGATTTATTCTATAAACATGACCTTCCCGTTTCCATTTTAAACTATGGCTCTGTATCGTCAGGCTTTGTACTAGTAATAATTTTTATATTTCTTATTTTTACCCTCCTGTTTATTTTATGCATTGACCTTAGCGTCTGACACTGATTTAAACTAATCTCCGGTCCAAGATTTGCGTCAGTGACCATGACTGACATCTATATAGTATAAACGCAGTTTTGTAAAGCCTTATTTATTATATTTTTTGAGATCTTTCCCTTGAAAATTTTCTTTAAAGCTCAAAACTTCCTCCATCCGAGCCTTATTGTCCGATTTACTTCACTATTCAGTGTGTCTTTGAAAGCAACCAACCTTCCAAGATAAACATATTCTTTTACATTATCTATTAAACATTTTCTTTCACCTTCTTTAACTTCAATCGGATTCAGGTTACTATTGGACATAATCTTTGTTTTTGACCAATTTATAGTTAAGCCGTACTTCTTACAGACACTCATTAAAAATCAATTATCGCCCTCTTCATTCTAGCTTCATCAAATTAAAATTGGAAAATGTCGTCTGCGAACCGTAAGTTATTTAGCTTTCTGCCATTTATATTAATTCCCAGATTGTCCTTCTCCAGAACGCAATTAAATAATATAGCCGGCATCGGACATCCCTGCCTGACCCCGCGTCTCACCTCAAACTCCTCTTCAATCTTCTCCAGAGCTATGAAAACCTTCACATTACCGTATGTACTTTGGATGTCTTCAATATACGTTTCCTTAACACCTGCTTTTTTTTTAATGCTTTCCAGATCTCCTCATGTTCAAGCGAATCAAACGCTTAATTAAAAATCAATGAAGCAAAGCAAAAGGGGAATATTGTATTCCTTGCATTTCTCTAATATTTGGCTCAACGTGTGCAGCTGATCTTGCGTTGAGAAGCGTAGCATAAATCCTGCGTGTTCAATATAGTGCGATATATATATATACACCATTTAAGAGAGACACTGTTCCAACATCAAACATTATACTGCATTTACACATTCGCGCTCGTGACTCGCCTCGCGGTTCGCTGGAAGTCGTAGTCTAATTTTTCCAGTCGTCCCCACAACGCGAATGGCCATTTACACATTCGCGCTCGCGACTCGCGACTCGCCTCGTGCTTCGCCGGAACTCTATTAATTCAACTACTAACGCAATCAATGGCAATTAGTACACACAATAAAATCACACTGGTGGACGTTTATATAAAATAAGTTATATATAACTTTATGAAAAGTTTTTTCTTATTTATATANTGGGCAAAGATAGCAAAATTACCGTTCCGAAAAGTAAATGAGTAACACTTGTATCGTCATAACATCTAAACGGTTGAAATAAATGAACGGTGAAATAAATTAATAGAACTTAAGGAATTTGTACCATGTAAATGGAAGTGTGCCCCCAGATGTGTCACCGATTTTGCCCCCAGGTACAATCGGTTTATACTTTTGCCCCATATAGGGGAAAAAATATTGGAGATAGAAAAAAATTGAAGTAAAATATTCTTATTTTTACCCATAGAATCTAAAACTACTATACAAAATAGGGGAGAGCGGGGTTGGCTGGGACTGTGGGATGAATTGGACACTGCTGTTTTTGATTGAAAAGAAGGTAAGATTAGCAAACCTGGTGGTCCAGTCAGTAGCCCTTCAGTTGCTATTAAATCCCTTAAGTGGTCTGAAGTGTTGATGATTACCATTAATTTAAAAAAAAAAAAAATAATAAATTCGATTTGGAGGCAAGCTGATATAAAATTTGAGACCCACGTCGGAAGCCTTCCAGCCCCTCTGCAATATTCTTCGGAGTCTCTACTATTTTTACCTGGTAATGGATTTATTTATGATTACAAATCACTTTGGTTGCTTACTGTGGAACAATGGGTTCCAATATCGATTATGTTGTTTTAAAAAAATAGAGTTGGGCACTTAGTACCATTCATCCACCACTGTCCCACTCATCCCCCATATCACACACGCATCATACCTATTTCTTTTTTGGTTGCCTACTTTCTTACTCATTTAGTATTCTTTCTATTTAAGTACTCAAATTAATTGTTTTCATGATTTCAATTGTGAAATCAGGAGTTTTGGTTTGTGTCCAGAGTATCCAACCCCTGAGTCCAATGTATCCCACCCATTGGGATACATTGGAAAAGTGAAGGTTTTGGGAAAACATAAAAAATAATTTTAAATAATCCAAATTACAATTATCAATAACTACGGGAGTTTGATAATTGTAATTTGGATTATTTAAAATTTAATGTTTCCGTAGTAATAAAACTACCAAAAATTTAAAAATTGTATAAAAAATAATATGATCATGTTTTTTTAAGTCACTATAAGTCTGGAATATGTTAGTTAGGATCTCTATGTATGATAATAATACAAAAGCAATAATGTTCATGCAAAACTGTGGCTCTCACGGCCTCTAAAAAAAAGTTTACACGGTACGGCCACATAAGTTTCATCAAAGTTATTATTATTAATAATTTGATTGATAATTATTAATTATCAAGTTATCTCAAACCGTTCAAAAGTAAAGAGGGGGAGGGGGAGACTTTTGGACCACCCTGTATAATATATACTAGCATTCGCCAATGCAAGTAACATCTAAAACGCACATTAATTTAAATAAACTAAGACATTTACTTAAAGCTTTTAAGAACCTTATTAAATTAATAATAAAAAAAAAATAATAATAATAATAGCTCCGTTGACACTTCCTTCTTGAAGCAGGAGCCTCCCTAAAAAAGGGTTTAAAGAGTTAGTTTTGTAGTTTTTTTTGTTTTTTTTTTAACATTCTTGTAATAAAAAGTCCTAAATTAAGTACGAAGTAAGAGCCTTTCTCCATATTTGCCTTTCCATTGCCGTCCTATACTGCCATAGCTTCCCTATTCTTTCAACAAACTCATCTTCCCATCTTCTAGCTGGCCTCCCTTTACTTCTCGTACTCCCATATGGTGTCTATTCTGTAATCCCCCTTGCCCATCTTCCGGGATTTATTCTATAAACATGACCTTCCCGTTTCCATTTTAAACTATGGCTCTGTATCGTCAGGCTTTGTACTAGTAATAATTTTTATATTTCTTATTTTTACCCTCCTGTTTATTTTATGCATTGACCTTAGCGTCTGACACTGATTTAAACTAATCTCCGGTCCAAGATTTGCGTCAGTGACCATGACTGACATCTATATAGTATAAACGCAGTTTTGTAAAGCCTTATTTATTATATTTTTTGAGATCTTTCCCTTGAAAATTTTCTTTAAAGCTCAAAACTTCCTCCATCCGAGCCTTATTGTCCGATTTACTTCACTATTCAGTGTGTCTTTGAAAGCAACCAACCTTCCAAGATAAACATATTCTTTTACATTATCTATTAAACATTTTCTTTCACCTTCTTTAACTTCAATCGGATTCAGGTTACTATTGGACATAATCTTTGTTTTTGACCAATTTATAGTTAAGCCGTACTTCTTACAGACACTCATTAAAAATCAATTATCGCCCTCTTCATTCTAGCTTCATCAAATTAAAATTGGAAAATGTCGTCTGCGAACCGTAAGTTATTTAGCTTTCTGCCATTTATATTAATTCCCAGATTGTCCTTCTCCAGAACGCAATTAAATAATATAGCCGGCATCGGACATCCCTGCCTGACCCCGCGTCTCACCTCAAACTCCTCTTCAATCTTCTCCAGAGCTATGAAAACCTTCACATTACCGTATGTACTTTGGATGTCTTCAATATACGTTTCCTTAACACCTGCTTTTTTTTTAATGCTTTCCAGATCTCCTCATGTTCAAGCGAATCAAACGCTTTATTAAAAATCAATGAAGCAAAGCAAAAGGGGAATATTGTATTCCTTGCATTTCTCTAATATTTGGCTCAACGTGTGCAGCTGATCTTGCGTTGAGAAGCGTAGCATAAATCCTGCGTGTTCAATATAGTGCGATATATATATATACACCATTTAAGAGAGACACTGTTCCAACATCAAACATTATACTGCATTTACACATTCGCGCTCGTGACTCGCCTCGCGGTTCGCTGGAAGTCGTAGTCTAATTTTTCCAGTCGTCCCCACAACGCGAATGGCCATTTACACATTCGCGCTCGCGACTCGCGACTCGCCTCGTGCTTCGCCGGAACTCTCTATTAATTCAACTACTAACGCAATCAATGGCAATTAGTACACACAATAAAATCACACTGGTGGAAGTTTATATAAAATAAGCTATATATAACTTTATGAAAAGTTTTTTCTTATATTTATATATATATATATAAACTTTATGTAAAGTTTATATATACTTTTATATTAGTTATATATAAACTATATGAAGTTTTATATTAGTTATTATATAAACTTTATATAAAGTTTTATATTATTTATATATTAACTTTATATAGTTTTATATACTTTTATATTAGATATATAAAGTTAGTATTAGTGATATCTAAACTATATAAAGTTGTATATTAGTTATATAAACACTTTATATAAAGTTTTATATTATTTATATACGTACAAACTTTATTTAAAGTTTTATATTAGTTATATATAAACTTTATATAAATTTGTATATACGTTTTGTATTAGTTAGATATATAAACTTTGTATTAAGTTTATAGATAATTTTGATATAACTTTATTTATTTTTTAACAGAGTGTTTTGATTTATGTGTACTTAATATCACTTCATTATATTTTATTACCAAAAAATATCAGTCAATTCAACCAATTAATTACAGAAGCATTAATCTATATTTTATTTTTGTACTTTCATATTATACTTATATTATAAAAAATATAGTGGGTGTTAGGGTCCTAAATAGCTGGTTCACCGTGGTACATTTCCAAAAAAAATTATCCATTCCATTCTCCGATTAAAAAGAAAAAAGTAAAAAAACAAACAAAAAACACGTGATAAAGAGAAGGACTCGTAGTGAAATGAACAGCGAGTGTGTAAACACTGAGTTCGCCTCGCCTCCCGACTCGTTGCAACCCTAGACTTCCAGGAATTTCCCTTTGACTCGCGCTAGAGAAACCGCTCCTGACGCGATCGCCACGAGTCGCGAGGCGATTGACGAGGCGAATGACGAGTGAGCAGTTTACACAATCGCCTCGCGGCTCGCCTCGTCAATCGTGCGAATGTGTAAATGTGGCATAACGTCATTAAGATGTTGGCTCGGCATTACGCCATGTCCTGCATCGCTTCGGCCCGACGATGGTCACCCAACTCTGGACCTTTACCAGATCAAGAAGATAAGGCTATAAAGGCTATAGGGCTTATCAGAGACGAGCGTGCTCTCATACCGCCATATTTGTTTGCCAACATCTTAATGACGTAATGTCTAATGTTGGAACAATTCCTATGTGTCACGCTTGCGTAGCGAGCCCTAAATTAAAGTAATTTTGGTTGCTCCTACACCCATATTCCTTTCGATGATCTCCTCCTCGTACTTGATGATATTTTCCTTCATTCTTTTCCTCACTTCGTTTCTTAAAACCGAGTGCTTAATTTTCTCAACCTCGCTTTTATTTACTTTCCTGTTTAATCTTTCCCTTTCTTCGATCATTACCAATGTTTTCTCTGATAGTTTCTTACTTCTTTTATGCACTCCTTTAACTTTACTTTCTTTCCAAATTCAATTTTTAAGTTTTTGGTAGTTTTCATACAACGGAAAGTTTAAATTTTAATTTAAATAAAATTATAATTATTATTAACACTGGGAGACAGACAGAGAAAAGTAGACTCCAGCGCCGGGGCTCTGACGATATTGATACCTAATTCCGAATTATGCTTTCAAATTTTTCTACAAGTCTTAGAAGTCAACAAACGATAATAAACTAGACCGAGAAATACGCTTGTAATTTTAAGCGTTATTTCTCGGTTTAGTTCTAATGTCATAAATATTGACTTGCTAAATGTGTATGAATATTGAAAGCTTGGATTCGGGACTAGTTATCGGTTACGGCAGAGAAAAATCATTCTCTTGCGTAGCTTAGTTGATAAGAGCATCTGTACTGAAAATACAGGAGGCCCGTGGTTCAAGTCCCGGTTCTGGAGTCTATTTTTCTCTGTCTGTCTCCCAGTGTTAATAATAATTATTAATTTATTTAAATTTACTTTCCTTGTTCTCCTTAGTTACTGCTTCCTTAATATTCTTACAATATTTGTGTTGTAAATATCTTCTAACTACCCTATAAAAAATATAAAAACTTTTAATAGGAAATTTTAAAAGTATGTGTGTTTCAATATTTGTTTGTCTCACGATAACAGCCGTAAAAAATTACCAATTTGAATGAATGCTTCATGCACAGCATCATAAGTAATCGGTATATTAATTAAATTAAATATTATGGGATTTAAGTTCAGTGTTACCATGTAAATGGTACCACGGAATCATGCCGATTTGCTGCTAAATGTAAAATGAAAAGTAAATATTGTATACATTACATCATAAAAATGATGCAATGATAGTTTATCCAGATATCACTATGCTAATGAGAAAGTTTTGTTTGAATTTATCGGAACGATTTTTTAAGTATCAGTATCATATACAGCTGCACACTTAATATGACTCATATAACAGCCATTTAAATTTATCGAATAATAAGCCGGATAAAGTGAAAATTAGGTATTGTGAATGGATTCGGCTCGTTAACGTGATTAAAGTATGTAACGCTGTTAAGGAGCATTCAAAAACATTACCAAAACTTTTAAACTCAAATTGACAAATTCTAGTCATTCAGAGGCCCATTATAAATATTACTGGAGCTTTCCTCTCCCTCTCACTCCAGGAGTTCTACTCGACCGGAATTCTAAAAATCTCACAAGGCACGCCCTGACGCCCTCGTTTTGTGCCATTATTTAATTTTATTTCTTTATTTGTTGATGACAGGGTTTTCCTTCCCCTTTCCACCGTGAAGCACTGAGATGGGTTTTCAATGAGCTTTAGCCAGAGCAAAATAAAAATTTATAAAAAAACTATGGACCCAGAAGAAAAAACAGGAGGGACCGAGGGGGACACGCGAGGAAATAGGATTTTTTGCGCTGTGTTAGAAGGTTCCCTCAGACTTTTAATGTATTCAGCAAGCGGACGAACCTCTGGGAGTTAGGGAGAAAAAACTGCAGGGGCAGAAGAGCAAATAATAAAATAAGGGAGCTGAATTTTTTCCTCTTCTTTTTTTAGTGGTTTCCACGGTGGGTGTGGCGGTGCCTTGTGGACAAGGCAAGAAACAAATTGCCCTGGTGCACTAGCAGGGCCCGCCCTTGTACTCAGCTTCAGGGGTTCATCTCATGGTAATTATGTCGGTGGGAACGAGGATGTCTTCGTCTACTGAATAAGAATCAAGCTGCCTTCCCTTAAGACCAATAAATGTCAGCGTGTTCTTTTTCTTATCCTTTGGACCATGACAAAGAACTACTTTGTCTCTTCTTTCTTTTCAAAATTCCTTATTCAAAGACCCTTAAAATCTTACCACTCTATCTGTCTTGCTCAGTCTCTCTCAATAATTTTTTAAACGGTCAAATGAAAAACCAAACTACACAATATTAATGGTGATATTATGTGGTTGTCTTGTTTATTAGTAGACAATTGTACAACGTAGAAATTATCGTTTTCACCTACTACTGCAATATTTTCTTTTTGGTTGGCCAAACACGAATCTCTGAGCTGATTCTCTTTAATCTAATTCTGGACATCGAGAACTTCATTTCACTGGTCCGAGGCCTGAAGTGACCTAGAGCAAGTGACCGAGCAGAAAGATCAGTCGATCTTCCTGAGTTCGGACAACATAGCTAGCTCATCTTAGCCTCTCAGTTTACTCCAACCGAACTAGGTTTTCCGGACCATAATATAGAGTCCCTTGTTTACGGTCCACGGCTCACAAGCATATGAGACCAGAGGACAAATTTATGTCATATTGTAATGCCGTAACTTCTTATCTGTTACTTTTAACTACGTTTTTGTTAGCCTTCTTTCTTCTTTGTTTGCTTGTTTGTTTGTCCAGTCCAAATCTTGCGATCGATTTTTAACTAACTTCCCGAGTAGCTAGATATTTTAAACTTTTAAAATAGCTCAGAACACGATGATAATGCATTATTTTAATACTTTTGGCCATATTTTAGCAGAATTTAATTCGTTTTCAGCAAATTTAGCTGTATGGAAAGTTAGTTCGGAAAAAATCCACAAGTTATTTTATTTGTTTGGACATGTCCCATATTTACAATCTTAATTTTGATAGGTTTCAAATTTATGATTTATGACAGACATTTTTAAAACGTAGTATAGTAGCATAGAATAATACTTTATATAGAAGGAGTGTCACTGATAACATTAAAAACAACTTTGGTCATGATCATTATCCGCGTTCTAAAAATTCATTTTTGTAATTTGTGACGTCATAACTCTAAAATTATTTGCCTTGGGTTTTATAATTTAATTTTTTATTTAATTATAATTATTGATAGTCAGTTTAGTTTATTGCAATAATTTTTTTGTGTTTTATCTTATTTTAGCTTGAAATATGCTAAAAATAATGTTTATTATATCATGACGGGCGAGTTGAAAAAAATGACGTCAGAGTGAAACGTAAACAATAACCAATAGCAGGGCTTGTTTTCTTGACGTTTGTGAGCGGGCTTTGAATAGTTACTAAAGCGTGGCCAACCTTCTCCAGCTTAAATGAAAAAAAAGAGTGTTGTTTTGTTGGTCCCCTGGTCTAATGGACACAACCCCTCGGCGAAAGTTGGCTTCAGTCCCTTATCAGTAATTGCTTGTTGTTTTGATTCTATGCTCCTTCTATATATATAGTATTATTCTAAGTATAGTAGTATATAAAAGTTAGTCCGAGGGAGGTTACATCTCACAGGTTATACCGATTTACGATTCTCTTACATTATTTGTTCACATCGTAACCGTACATAAATATAAAGTTGACGAAGATTAAAATAAATTGTGTGCTACAGGTGCCATTGTGATTAACATAAAATTATACAAAATAATATAAGGTAAATATACAACTTAATTTAAGCTCTTTTTAGTCCCACTTTAGCAGATACAGTTCATAGCAGACAAAGAAGCTGTTCGAAGCTAAAGTGTCTATCAAAATGATATTCAGACATGCATTCCATTAGTGGGTCTCGCATTATACATTACTGAATCTATGTAAATAATGCATTCATAATCAGATTACCAATAAAGTGTCAAAATCGGCAAAACATTAACAATTGTAGTTTTTTTTTCTCAATAGATTAAACAACTAATAACCAAAACAACTTTTTTTTTTTTTACAATAAGTGAATATTGGATTGTTTTAATTTTATCCACCATGATTAGATGCCAAAAAAGTAGAAACGACTTAAAATTGAATTAAACCAATATGCTATTAAATGTAATTCTTTTAAAAGATTTCGATACCTACGTTATATAGTTTTCTCGAAAGATATTATTATTTTTTTTTTTTACTGAACTTCTGATTTCTTTTTGTAAAAGAAGGCATTAAAAAATTGGCAATTTTCCTAGCCCCTAAACCAAGAAAAAAGTAATACACTCATAGGCCCAATCCTCTAGTGAAGAAAAAAAGGTTTTATCTTGTAAATCTTATTAAAAAAGGATAGAAATACTGGAAAATTGTAGAACAGTCAGTTCGGAGCTTCGAATTTGGGATTTTCATGAGTAAAAATACAAAAAAACTCCGGATTTGAGAATTTTCCAAAAGGCAACAAAAGGTAGGAGGCTTAAAGAAGAGGGAAAAAAAAGAATACAATTATTGAAAATAATGCCTCTTTACTTTTTTTTTGGCTCGAAGTTAAATGGAAAGTAGGGCTCCTTAAATTTTATGTAGAAAGAAAGAACTGTAAACTATGGAAATTATCAAGTAAATCGGGAAAATTTACTCTTTCTTTCAAACTGGATACCGG
>KZ651253.1:122784-136403 GCA_001010745.2 Gerris buenoi | reverse complement strand
TATAAATAATTTAAATTTTATTTTCTGTATTAGTTTCCAAAAAAGTATTAAGGTTAGTTTAAGTTGTTTTTTTTATTTGGTTTTCGAAAATAAATAGAGGTAGATAGATCTGTTATAGAATTTGGTTCTTTTTTCCAGTTGGTTGGTTTGATGTTGGGAAGTGAGTAAAGGCAGAGTAATGGGTGCACTGGGGGTTGCTGTACGACTGGGGGAGGTTGTACGTTGAGCAGCAGGGTTTACCTACTTTAATGCTTTCCAAGGTGTGAAGGGAAACCCTGTAGTACGGGGTATTAGCTTCTCCCTCAACCTTGGACCAACACAGGGCCAGCTTTTACGGCTGACAAACAAGAAATTACGGCTTAGCCTCGGTGCGGAAATACTTGGCTTTACCTTGTGTAAAGTCTGGATCGGAAGAAACGGCCGTGAGAAGCTTGACTTACAAATAGACGACAACCGAGTCCGATCCGACCCTAAAAACTCCTTGCTTCTCTTTAATAACTACCAATAAACTCTACAACCAAAAACACTCAACCTAGAATTACGAATAAAAATAAGCTCCTTTTATTTTTCTTTTTACATTAGTTACCAAAAGGAAAAAGTTTTTTTTAAAGATATTGGAAAGAAAATGATTCAGTTGAAAGAAGTCGCTCGCAATAGTTTTGCCTAATAAAAAATGTACTAATTCGATAGCTATCATATTATATCTAGTAAGTAGAAATTCCAATAGATCGTCATAATAATCTTCTTCATAATCTTGCTTTTACGTAAAACAGGTCAACATTTTTAGCGATGAAATTTCGACGTTTGGGTTGTTAAGTGTTGAAGGTTCAGTTTAAACTTCCCGCCATCTCTCTTCTCCTTTCCCGCAATTTTCCTATACCTGAATCCTTTTTCCGCGCTTTTAAGTGTCACATCCCCTCCCTTGCCCTTCCTCGCCACTGCCTCCTATCTATCTACCCCCTTTCTCTTCTCTTCCTCTCTCAGGTACGGGCCGACGTAGTTCCTCTTTTTTCACAAGTTACCTAAAATATGCTTTTCTCTCCGTGGCCGTGATTATTATCACTCTTCTTAAGTGTAAGAAGCTCCGATCTCGCCAATCGAGTAAGTGCACCGTGCCGCTTCGATCTTATCGTACGAAGAAAGCCGTTACCGGGTTTNCTAACCAGCTACTAACCGAACTAACCGTATTTCGATCTCGGTCGAAGCGGTCGCGACCGAAGCGGTCGACCGCTAAAACGACCGGAGCTTTACGAACGCGGTCGGTTGTTAGGTTGGTGTTTCCGGACACACCGGTTACTTCTCGGTCGACCTGGTTAGTGTTTCCGAACGCACCCTAAGTTACGTCATTTTAAGTTACTTCTCGGTCGACCTGGTTAGTGTTTCCGAACGCACCCTAAGTTGAGTGTTTCAAAGATATTTTCGTTAACAAAAAAAATTTTCCGTTACAACTCAAAGTAATAACATTTCTTAAATACGATTACATAATTAATTTGCCCAATGTTTTTCATTAACTAACAAATGCAAAACTTTGGACCAAGAATTTTAATTATATACAAATTTACCATAAAAAGAACTTTCAGGTGGGGAATCGATCCCGACCTCTCACCCTTTGCTATGATATCTATTTATCAGGAACTAAACAGTTAGATTCTTTATTGACCGAGCGAAGCGAGGTCTATGTTTTAACTTTTTCATCCCTGGTCTTGCCCAGGTAACCCCACTCAATGAGACCTTTAAATCGACCCCTCTTGTATTAGAATCAGACAAAGTTAACTTTTTATAAAAAAAGGGGGGGGGGAGATTTTAAATTTGATTATCGACATTTTTATGCGAAAAATAAATTTGGAATAGTATTTAAAAAAAATTATAAAGAATACTTTTTTCTTGATTAGTCGAAATTTGGACCGGTTTCTACTTCTGGGTACAGGGTACATTTTTAACTAAAAGTAGTACTATAAATCTTCATTTAAGAATAAGCAGAAGATTTTATGAGGAGTGACTTTTCTTCGAAAATTGATTTTTTTTTTTTTAATTTACACATATAGGCAACTCAATCCGTGGATATATATATATACAAGCATTCGCCCCGCGCTTCGCGCGGGGTTCATGCTTGCAATCAGTGGCTGTATATTATTACTATTTTATATCTACTACTATCATATTGGTTAATTGAGTAGGCCATTTCAATAAATATAATACTGTATANTTTTTTTAAAGATATTGGAAAGAAAATGATTCAGTTGAAAGAAGTCGCTCGCAATAGTTTTGCCTAATAAAAAATGTACTAATTCGATAGCTATCATATTATATCTAGTAAGTAGAAATTCCAATAGGTCGTCATAATAATCTTCTTCATAATCTTTTCCTATACCTGGATCCTTTTTCCGCGCTTTTAAGTGTCATATCCCCTCCCTTGCCCTTCCTCGCCACTGCCTCCTATCTATCTACCCCCTTTCTCTTCTCTTCCTCTCTCAGGTACGCATCGGGCCCGGGCCGACGTAGTTCCTCTTTTTTCACAAGTTACCTAAAATCTGCTTTTCTCTCCGTGGCCGTGATTATTATCACTCTTCTTAAGTGTAAGAAGCTCCGATCTCGCCAATCGAGTAAGTGCACCGTGCCGCTTCGATCTTATCGTACGAAGAAAGCCGTTACCGGGTTTGGGCGACTCAATCTACTACACCTCGTAGGAGACCATGCCATCAGACAAACTTATATGCAGTCAGGTAACTTCCCTAACTCCTCTTCCTCTCTCAAACATGGGTTCTAACGTGTATGGCAGACCTAGAATAATTTGTTATCAGTATCGATTTAAACAGAGAACACCTTTTTTCCAAATGGTTTAGGACTGGTGAACTGATGGGGTGATAAAATTATCATCTTGCATGCAATTTAAAGTAGCCAGTCAAAAAATATGAGTATAATGGATATGGATTGGATATAGAAAGATAGATTCCTGGATAAATGTATGATTTAAATATCTACCTCTACCTGATCAGTTGTGTGGTTCCTGCAGTGTTTCTCCAGATATCGCAACTGATTAAGGGGGTATGGCATGACATAACAAAGTCCCCTTTTGGTAGTTTGGAAAAACTGCTCTTTGGGGGGCCGATTAGACATACAATCTAAGTATAGATTTACATACAGGAGCTACATGAAATAAAATTTTATCCAACATAAAGTAATTTAGATAGATAAATAAAAAAATATACATACAAATAATAGTTATTTGTGTAACTAGTGGCACTTTGCTGCACTCGAGAGAAATATTTACGCACGAGCCACAGGCGTGGGCGGAAAGGTTTCTCGAGTACAGAAAAGACACTGACTTGAGTTGCACATTAAATTTTTCCTACTTTGTTTTTAATCTGTAAATAAAATATAAAATAATAGAGTGTTAATCAACATGTAACAAAACTAAACCAGCGGTTTAGTTTATAGCCAGTGTTGCTTTTTTTTTGCCTGAATCAGCAAACCTGACCAAGTTCTGTTATTATTTTTTATCATAACACTTACTCATTACATTTGATTCTTTTTTTTTTTTTTTTNTTTTTTTAAAGATATTGGAAAGAAAATGATTCAGTTGAAAGAAGTCGCTCGCAATAGTTTTGCCTAATAAAAAATGTACTAATTCGATAGCTATCATATTATATCTAGTAAGTAGAAATTCCAATAGGTCGTCATAATAATCTTCTTCATAATCTTGCTTTTACGTAAAACAGGTCAACATTTTTAGCGATGAAATTTCGACGTTTGGGTTGTTAAGTGTTGAAGGTTCAGTTTAAACTTCCCGCCATCTCTCTTCTCCTTTCCCGCAATTTTCCTATACCTGAATCCTTTTTCCGCGCTTTTAAGTGTCACATCCCCTCCCTTGCCCTTCCTCGCCACTGCCTCCTATCTATCTACCCCCTTTCTCTTCTCTTCCTCTCTCAGGTACGGGCCGACGTAGTTCCTCTTTTTTCACAAGTTACCTAAAATATGCTTTTCTCTCCGTGGCCGTGATTATTATCACTCTTCTTAAGTGTAAGAAGCTCCGATCTCGCCAATCGAGTAAGTGCACCGTGCCGCTTCGATCTTATCGTACGAAGAAAGCCGTTACCGGGTTTGGGCGACTCAATCTACTACACCTCGTAGGAGACCATGCCATCAGACAAACTTATATGCAGTCAGGTAACTTCCCTAACTCCTCTTCCTCTCTCAAACATGGGTTCTAACGTGTATGGCAGACCTAGAATAATTTGTTATCAGTATCGATTTAAACAGAGAACACCTTTTTTCCAAATGGTTTAGGACTGGTGAACTGATGGGGTGATAAAATTATCATCTTGCATGCAATTTAAAGTAGCCAGTCAAAAAATATGAGTATAATGGATATGGATTGGATATAGAAAGATAGATTCCTGGATAAATGTATGATTTAAATATCTACCTCTACCTGATCAGTTGTGTGGTTCCTGCAGTGTTTCTCCAGATATCGCAACTGATTAAGGGGGTATGGCATGACATAACAAAGTCCCCTTTTGGTAGTTTGGAAAAACTGCTCTTTGGGGGGCCGATTAGACATACAATCTAAGTATAGATTTACATACAGGAGCTACATGAAATAAAATTTTATCCAACATAAAGTAATTTAGATAGATAAATAAAAAAATATACATACAAATAATAGTTATTTGTGTAACTAGTGGCACTTTGCTGCACTCGAGAGAAATATTTACGCACGAGCCACAGGCGTGGGCGGAAAGGTTTCTCGAGTACAGAAAAGACACTGACTTGAGTTGCACATTAAATTTTTCCTACTTTGTTTTTAATCTGTAAATAAAATATAAAATAATAGAGTGTTAATCAACATGTAACAAAACTAAACCAGCGGTTTAGTTTATAGCCAGTGTTGCTTTTTTTTTGCCTGAATCAGCAAACCTGACCAAGTTCTGTTATTATTTTTTATCATAACACTTACTCATTACATTTGATTCTTTTTTTTTTTTTTTTAGATTGTCTATCTTTACTTTTTTTTATTTGATAATATAGTGTCTAAATCATGTAGTTAGTTAAAAAATAATCATTCTTGGTCATTTTAATTATTATTATAATTTGGATTATTTAATATTTGTTTATATTTAAGTTCTTTATGTTCGTAAGTTGGTAAACTGGAGTGCGGTAAAGTAAAATGAGTGAGGTAAAGTAAAACGAGTGCGGTAAAGTAGTAAGTGCAGGAATCTGCTATTTTGCGTACTATTTTGAGTGTTTAACAACCACTTTATCGCTCAACTGTAGAAAAAATATCTTAAAACACGATTTCCAGCAATCAAATTTTAAAAATTTTCGGACTTCCCGTGAGGTAAAGGGTATAGGATGCCCACCAAACCTCCCGGTATAGCCCCCTGGAAATCAACCCCGGAGCCGCCCTTGACTTGAAGCCAGTGGCGTAACTATGGGCCCGCACGAGCCCCCATTTAGGGCGGGCCCCCGGCGAAGGAGACCCTAAATCTAATCCACCAATGTCGATTGAGGGCCCCTCTAAAGCATAATAAAATCTAACTATGTACTTGGAATCATACTTTCATACCATTGTACAGGGGCCTTTTTTTCTTTTTTTTTTGCTCATACATTTTCTTTGGCTAGGGGGCCCTCAAAAAGTTCTTGCGGGAGGGCCCCCAATGCCCTAGCTACGCCTTGCCACTGCTTGAAGCCACTTCATTAAGCTGTTTCCACTTGTTTTAGCTCTATCATTGATATATATGTGGTCATTGAAATCTTGTCAAAAGTCGACTAGAATAAAATCAATATTTTATAACCCGGCTTTATCTGTTATAACCTCGTTGACTTTGTTATATCATGAACTCTTCACTGTAAGAACTAAACTTAATTCAGTTAAGAGTTGTGTAATAATAATTCGAATAATATTAATATCTATAAATAAATCTATTTTAAACACTAAATACTCTGGATGCCAATAGGAGAACGAGAACTAAGAGTAGTGCTACTACTTTTGACAGTTTTGAATGAACTGTGTTTTCATGTACATTCAATACAATTTGATCCTAAAAAAATCAGATTATGAAACCAAAAATAAAGTAAAGTATGTTAGCCCACCCTATTAATAAGTCGTGCGCCGCATATTTATTGGTTCGTGTTTTACGTTTTTTTTTAAACAAATGAGAGTATGAAAGCACATAATTCTGGGTGCATAATTTACCGAGTGCCGTCGCGTAGGGTCTAAATATTATAGGTTGTGATCTTAAACCATTGAGATTTCTAAATGAAAAGGAATAGTTGAAGGAGTTTGTCAGGAAGCTGTAATGAATACATCGTCCAGGTTTAGGGAATTCGACCTCTTGCTCGAAGCTTCACAACCTCCTCAATTAGTGGTGTCGGTTTCAAACCGAAATCCCTTTTCCACGGTTTGAAAACCGTAAACCGATCGATAAGTTCCGGGTGTATTGGTACTGAGAGACTGGGATAACACCACGGATCCGTCCAGACCAGAGGCTTATGTGCAAATTCTACTTACCCCCTTCCCCATTCCACATGGAGGTTTAGTGGAGCCGCAGGATTAAGGGTATGGGATGGAAGGGTTTTAATGAGTGCTTCCCAGGATCTGCCTGGCAATGCGTGAAATAGCTACCTTACCCTCCCTACAGGTCCGCTCCCCCTTTCGATAATTTATTGTCTATCTCCTAATAGCCTAACCCCCAACCCCTTTTACCTATAGTAATTGGACCTGTCTGAATTTAGTACCGGTGTGTGTGAATCCTTGGTCTGAATATATCGGGTCGATTTGTGCGACGGTGTGGAGAGAAATCGCTGGAAAAAGTCTCCATGTCCAAATGCTTTTGCATCTCCACTTCCCAAGATTCACAGGCAAGGTATAATAACTCTACCTAGGTTGTTGTTTAAACTTTTTCCCAACCTCGAGATAAAGAGCGGGAGAAGGGTTCGGCAGGGAAGCTTTATCAAACAAAGTTCATTTATCATTAGTTAGGCAAGTCAGAGGGTCCGAGGTCGATACAGATTTCCAGTCGATTAGACGTAAACCGTTGTTAGTTTTAATACAGGTCGATACTAAACAACAAATTGCATCTAGATTATTCAATCGATTCGTTGAACTTTTAGATCACACAACGTAGTTAAATCGACTTGATCATGTTAATATTCGACATTTTCTTTAATTGCATAATTAATTTTGTGAAATTAAGGCATACCTACGAATATACTCAGAACGATTCATCTACCGATTTTAAAGAGTTAATCATTAGGGTTGACCATACAAAAAAATTAGTACATTATACTGTAAAGAATATTTCATACATTTTAGTAATAATTAGTAATCGATCATGAGCTAATTTTTTTATCTATTATAAAAATAAATGAATTAATTTTTAAATATATATACTTGGAAGTAAAAGGGCCAATGTCCATTTTGTGAGTTTTGTAGAAACAGCAAATTACATTTTATTAATTCTTTCAATCCGCACTATATCGTACACGCCCAATGTATTCAATTATTTTTTGCGCCATTTTTTATAATTATTGAATAGAAATTAATGTGTAGAATTATTTTTAAGGGTTGTTTACTAATTAATTAATTTCGTGGACATTGGCCCTTAAAACATTTTCTAATGGACATAGGCCCTTAACAACAGCGGTTGCAAGGGACAAAACATAAAAATATTCAAGATAAAATAAAGAAAGGAATGCTTTATTTTGTTTTTTAAGTAACGTAATTAACTTTAATTTTACAAAAATTTTAAAATTCAAAATAAACGAGTCAAAAAATAATAAATCTCCTCTTCGTCGTCTTCTGTCCTATGGGGGGAATATGTCGGTATCAATATCTTTTGAAGATAATAAAGTACAATAAAATGGTTTATAATCACTTATACATTTTTGTAGATCCCTCAAGTTTTTTTTTTATGTAAGTCTGTATACTACAATAATTAATCTAATACTAATATTTACATACTACCTACAATTTTATTTGTTAAATTCCGCAAAAACAGTAATTTTATATATATTATTTTTCTTATACTTCATAACTTATAAAACGATAAGTAGAAAGAAAACGACAAGAATAGAGCTTAAAAAATCACATATCTTCCTCAAACTATAATTAAAAGGCTTTCTCGTTCTCTATTCTTTAAGAACGCTTTAAATGCTACCTCTTACCTCCTTGAAGCGTGACTGAAATTTTAAAAAATATAGAAAGAAAATTAATAAAGATTATTTTTTTCCAACTATGTACTAGTTTTTGTTAAGTTTAAAACTTTAAGAGGATAGAAGACATGTTTAACAATTTCTAAACGTCAGTTGGTTTTTCCTCTTAGTTAATTTTTAATTTGCTACTACTCAACTATTATGCTATGTTCTTCTTATATATTGCATATTTCTTATTAATATTTTATAGTTTAAAAAGACTCTCAGTTTTTTTTACCCAATTTTCTAAATTATAATTTAAATAATTCCATAATATAATATTTCGACAACAATACTTCTTTTAAGTTCAAACAGAAACAATATAATGCATTAAACATATAATTTAGAAACATTTTTAAATGATATAAATACATGTTTTAATAATACGAGAAGTTAACAGCAAATGGTAATAGCAAATTTAAACGTTTTTTGTGTTTCTTTTTTTGTGAGTGTGTACAATTAGTCAAATTAGTATAGTTAACAATTGTAACTTTGTGTTTGAAAAACATAGTTTAACAGGTACTTTTCTGTTAGACTTTTATTTACTTTACTATTTTGATTACCCAATTATCTATCATTTAATATTAGTTTTGAACACAACTATAAAATAATCTGCCAATTAGTGTGGCACATAGCTTCCTCGCGTCTTATTATTGGATAGATGGAGAGACTAAATAATGTAATCCCACTAGGAATTGAAAGTGTGGCTGTTGGGACTTGTTTCGATTCGGAGTAGAGTCAGATATCATTTTATTTAATATTAAATATGAGCAGGTGGTTGAATTAAAGTCGGCATCTTTCAACAATCCATCTAAATTTCGTTTGAGAGGACGTGTTAGAGGATTTTTGCACGCATAGGCAATGCGTGCTTAAGTTTGAAATTAATGTTGGACCAAAATTTGCTAATTATGACCATTCAATTCTAAAATTGGAAAGTGGAAGTGGAGAACAAAGATATATTTAATAAAAATGACACACAGTCACGAGATCATAAATGTTCCCTGATGTTTAGAACAGAGTTGCATCTAGAAATTTTTGAATTCCTAGACCCGAATTTTCATTTAAAATCCTGAAACATATTTTCATAATGAATTCCTATTAATTTAATTTCCTAGTTAATTTAATGTTAAAACTAAAATTACAAGATAAAAAGAACTTTTTTATATACTAAGTTGTTAAATTTTCTGTTGAATCATATGTAAATAATATAATTGCCATTGTTGATAATATAATTACCATTGTTGATAATATAATTGCCATTGTTGATAATATAATTGCCATTGTTAATAATATAATTGCCATTGTTGATAATATAATTGCTATTGTTATAGTATAATTTTAGTGAAAAAAATAGTTCCGAATTTATTTAGTTCACATAAATGACAACCATCTAGAGAGGTGATGTTAAACCTATAAAAGGACAAATCTTTGTACAACGGAGCTCGCCANCCCAACTCTTTTTCTACTTTTTCTCTAAGTGGGAATGGGACCCTTCGTGCTGCAAAAGATCTAGGTTGCGAATTTGATTTAAGAAAGACCCTGGCTTTCGTTCCTTTGATCGTCCCCAGCTCATTTTTGAACACATCTGCATACTCAGCTAATAATCTTTTCATTTGAACTGGCACCATATCAAGTGTTCTATCAGTCATTCCAGCTTCTCCCTCCGGTGCTTTATGTGTAACCGTATGCACTTCTACTCCAAATGGAAGCTTCATTCCGAATGCTAAACACCATGGCAGCCCGAACAGAGGAACATCTTGATCTTCCATTACTACTACTGGTAGCTTCTTGATCTTATTTCCTACTTTCACCTCAACATAACCCTTTCCTTTCGTTGCTAATGGCTTCTTACCATATCCTAAGATTTTTTCCTCTAGTTTTACTAATGGTGGCCTACCTATTTTTTTCCACCACTCCTTGCTTATAGTGGCTACTCGTGCTCCTGAATCAAATTCCATGAGACATGGTACTCCGTTCAATTCTACCTTGATTGAAGCTCGCGGTGCCCGGCGTGTAACGCTCCGAACAGTCTGTAAGGTGTACTCATCGCTACTCTCTTCACTCCTTACCTCAGCCTCTGGTTCTAATGCTCTTACGGCCTTTGTCCTCTTCCCTTCTCGAGGGCAAACCCATTTAAAATGGCCCCTCTCGTTACATCTGTGGCATATGGCCTTACTTGCAGGACATCCCCTATCTCCGTGTTTCCTTCGTATACCACACGTCGGACAAGGATCCTCCCGTTTACTCTGATCTCTATTTATTCTACCTATAGAAGTATTTTCCTCCACTGTCTCTGTCAATGTAACCTCCGCTTGTGCTCTCTCCATTGACACCGCTAGTTCCACGACTTTGTTAAAAGTCAAAACCTCTCCCGCTTCCGTCAAACCTTCCGGCCACCGCTGCCGCACTTCAATTTCAAAATTTTTACATCTTGCCCCTGCGACAAATCGGTCTCTTAATCTCTCGTCCCACGTCCTTCCGTAATGACATAATTGGCTAATTTCTCGAAGTCTATTAGCAAAAACCCTACAGTTCTCACCCTCTTTTCTAGACGTTCTTTCGAACTCGATTCTTGCCGCAAACAATGTCACTTCTGGTTTAAATAGTTTATTGCATTCCGTAATTAACTCCTCCCACGTAGTATTGTCAACTGAACCCGGTAAAAAATGATTCTCAATTTCTCTAAGAGGTTTTGCTCCTATATAAGCCAACAAGAGATCTCGGCGGGCTAACTCCTCCGCCGGTCCATCTCCTCCCAGGCCTTTCACTCGGCACGCCCTTTTAAATTGAGATAAATAACTTACCCAAGTTACGTTTTCTTTCTCGAACCCGTGGAAAGAAAATGTTGACATACTCCGTCTGACATCTTCCGTTTCTTGGTCTTCCTCATCTTTTGACCGCCTCTCGGCCTTTTTTGGCTTCTTTCTGTTCATCCTCGTCGCCAATATAAGATACCAGAAAGTAAGCAACAATAAAACATTATATTATTTAACAATATGACAAGCTGTCAACAAAGGCTAATATTACTCTACACCTTTTGTTTCTCTCAACCATATCATCCGACTGTAGATGATAAGAGCACGTTCTCATCTTTGTCACACCCAGCTCTGATGTCATCTCTTTGAATAGCTGGGACTCAAACTGACGTCCTTGATCCGTGTGTATCTCGTATGACACCCTATAACGAGGAATAAACTCCCCTACAAGTGTTTCTGCCACACTCTCAGCCTCCATGTTCTTCAGAGGATATGCTTCTACCCACTTAGTGAAATAGTCCGCTATAACAACGATGTATTTATTTCCCTTCTCGGTGACAGGAAGAGGGCCTAGGATGTCCATAGCTATTCTTTGGAACTGAAATCCAGCAGCAACCAATTGCATAGGTGCACGACATCTCGAGCCCTTTTTAGCACCACATTCAGCACAAGTTTTTACCCACACCTCGATATCCTTTAAATAAACAGGCCAGTAAAACCTACAGCTGATCTTTTTGGTGGTTTTAGCAATACCTAGATGGCCTTCACCTGGTTCTCCGTGAGATGTTTCCATTATATCCAACTGCATTTTCTTAGGTACGATAACTTGGTAACGCAATGGTTGTCCCTCTTCTTCCCATCGGCGGTATAATATGCCATCTGGCTTATTATCCTAGCCCATTGCAACCATAACCTAAGTAAACTTGGGTCGCTATGACGAACGTCTGAGAATTCAGGCCTCTTACCTTCTCTCATCCAGCAGTGCAGTTGACTTAGGACAGGATCAATTTCCTGCTCTTCTTTAACTGTCTCGTTAGCCAGATCTATGGCATTTACAGAATCCTCTGAAATAATTTCTTTAGCCTCCTCAAACCCCTTAATATTTCCGTTACATTGCCGGCACACTCGAGATAATCCATCTACATTTACATGCTACTTAACCGGACGATGGACTACATCAAAATCATATTCTGCAAGTAGTTCGAGCCATCTTTCCACCTGTCCTTCTGGTTCTTTAAAAGACCGTAACCACCAGAGTGTACTATGGTCTGTTCGCACTACGAACTTTTGTCCGTACAAATAGGTCTTAAAATGTTGTACAGAATAGAGCTAAGAGACAAGAGCAACATAAGCAGACAAGAGCTAACATTTCTTTGCGCAAAGTGCAGTATCTTCTCTCGGTTTTGGTCAAAGCTCAGCTCGCATAGGAAATGACTTTCTCTTCACCATCCTGAATCTGACTTAGAACGCTTCCTAGTCCACTTGCATCACAGTCTAAGATAAATTTTCCATCAGTTCGAGGTAGCACTAAAATGGGGGTCCTTGTTAAAGCCGTTTTTAGTAGTTCGAAGCCAGCTCGCTTCTAACCATGAAGTTCTCTCCATTTTCAATTGATTTATAAAGAGGTGCTAAAATAACTGCAAAGTGCGGTATGAAACGGCGATAATAGGCTGCAAACCCAAGAAATGATCTCATCGCCTTCACATTTTCTGGCATTGGCCAATCTTTTACGGCTCTGATTTTTTCGGGATCAGTTGTTATTCCTCCAGAAGACACAATGTGTCCCAAAAAATTTTATTTGTGTCCGTAGCAACTGACACTTCCTCGGCTCTAACTTAAGGTGAGCTTTACGAAGCCGGTAAAATACATCTATTAGTTGTTCAAAGTGCTCTTCAATCGTACTACTCCACACAACAATGTCATCTAGATAAACCATAGCAGTTCGCTACTTGATTCCACTTAATACTAGATCCATCAACCGTTGGAACGTACCGGGGGCATTGCAGATACCGAAGGGTAGCACTTGGAATTGGAACAGACCTTCGCTTTGTTGGACAATAATGTCTGGAGCCTAACATTCATATATACAGTTAAAGTTTTTTTTTTTTTTTTATAAAAAAAACAATATTACAGCTTTTAGTGCACTCAATGAGACCTTTAAATCGACCCCTCTTGTATTAGAATTAGACAAAGTTTACTTTTTATAAAAAGCAGGGGGGGGGGACATTTTTATGCGAAAAATAAATTTGGAATAGTATTTGAAAATTATAAAGAATACTTTTTTCTTGAATAGTCGAAATTTGGACCGGTTTCTACTTCTGGGTACAGGGTACATTTTCAACTAAAAGTAGTACTATACATCTTCATTTAAGAACAAGCAGAAGATTTTATGAGGAGTGACTTTTCTTCGAAAATTTATTTATTTTATTTTTTTTTAATTTACACTTAATTATAAATGATTTTGTATTAATAGCTATTAAGACAAAGGGATATTTAGTCCAATGTACTTTTGGACAAAGGAATATCACACTTCTGCTTTTTTTAGGGGAGTAACTATCTAAAGAACATTCTGTATACCTTCTTAAAGAAGTGCTAATTAATAATCACATCAAGTAATGTGTAAAAATTTTGATTTGATTACTAATTTAATCAAATCAACTAATGTATAAA
>KZ651253.1:37045-60300 GCA_001010745.2 Gerris buenoi | reverse complement strand
CAGAGGCCCGGGTTCAAACCCCGGGGCAGGAGCTTGTTTTTCTCTGTCTGTTTCCCGTAGTTAATAATAATTATAATTTGATTTAAATTAAATAGTTTTTATGAACGAAAGCTCAAATCCCGATTTGTTATTTTAACGAGCGAGGTCTACTGTTCACAGAACTACTAGTTATGATATGATGAAAGAAGATGAATGATAAAGATGAGGTTAAAGATTTGAAGGTGGTAGATTATGACATATTGAGGTACCTCAGACACTCACTGTCATGACTACACTGCCTTGGCAGAGAAGGGCTAGGGAGGAGAGGGTTAGATACAGATGTTAGTGAGTGGGATTGTAATATGAATTGTAAGCAGATAATTATATATTATACAAAAAATAAAGATAAAGATAACCTAAATAATAATTATGAATAAATAATAAACTATTATATTCTTTCTAAACTAGATTATTAAAATATAGTATATCCAATTTATCCTAGCCTAAACAATATATGCTTACATCCAAAATAGGAGCCTTTCTCGAGAATTAACATCTTAACTTTTGAAGATTGGTCTGGACTCAATCCCCCCTCTTTTCTTAAACTTTGTCCCCTTTAGGATAAACAGTTATTAATATAATTTAAAAATTATTATTATTAAATTATTCTAGAATTTTAAAGAAGTGGTGTTAATTGTGTCAGAAAAGGCTTAGACATGGTAAGTTGTGATTATAAAAAACTGTCTTCTTGATTTCTTTTAAAAAAAAATTACACTGGGATTGAATGATTTGATTTTGAACTTATTTCTTTAACAGTTCTTCCTATAAAAATTTTCACAAAAAATAAAATATTGTCTGTATCTCCTTCTGAAACTTTGGCTAAATATATTTTTTATAAAAAATTTAATTAGAATTTTTAAATCTATTTAGAAGCCCTGTTCTACGCCTCATATAGAGCTACCAAGTTTTATAGCCTATAATTGAGCTTAACATTATACCCAAAAGCAAACAAAATCTGGTCAGCCGTCCTGACGCACAAACAAACAGACAATCAGATTTAAAATGTTACAAACTTAAATTCGTTATCAGGACTACTTATTTAGTGAAAATATAAAATTTGAGCCTAATCGGATGAATGTACAGACACCACTCAATTCTTATAAATATTTAACATAAATAAAACTATCTTTATTTTATTCGCCAATGTTTTGATTTTTGTATGCACCCGCGTACTTCAGATAGTAGTAGTAGTAGTCTAGAACTTCCTACTAGAACGGGTAGGACGAACCACTTGTTCGAACCTTGCGATTAGGCTATCACTTAGACCCTTTTTACGCCTCGCGGTAGAGAGTTACAGCCACTTCACACATCATACATTTGTATATTGTACTGCCGAAGCGAGTATGATGTGATCAATAGTGAGCCATATAAATCAGAGCGTCACGCCGAGGTATCGAACCCCATCTCGTACCACTCATGATTCAGTGATGGCCGAGCAGACGTGGTTTAACCCGCTCGGCTACGCTGCCTCTCTACTTCAGATAGTAAATAGTAATGATTCGATATAAAGAATTAATGTATTAATATGAGAACCCACCAATGTAAAAATGGTTTTCTTAGTTTATTTTTACAGAAAATAAATGAATAAATTGTATTTAAACACTGTATTATCTTTGGAAAAAGTTAACATTTATAATTTTTTTAAATTTATTTCTCAGTTTAGTTGCAAGTTTGCGACTTAAGTTAGAGGAAGTAGGAAGAAGCTGTAAGTAAAAGCAAGTCTTAATCTGAATTTATGAGTAAACTAAGGGACAAAAAAACAAAACTAAGTAAAAAGCATTTAAAGCTCGGGAGAGGAGTTTTGTTGTTACAACATTATCTCACAGGATATAGTTGCACGCATATCTGTCGGAACGTGCGCACAATTTTCCAGCAATTTGAATAGGAATGCGATTCTCTTAAACGGAGTCACTACGACATAATACTCAACTGAGCTCTTCGCAAGAAGTAGAAGAGAAAAAAAATTGTTTATGGGAGTTTTAGGTTGAGGTTTATTTGGTAGGGGGTGTGAGGAACAAAGTTTGTAAGTTTTCCCATTACCAAGTTCTAAGTTGCCTTGTGGGACGGGACTTGCAAGCCGAGAAGGGGCTTTACTCTTTCTTAATGTGTATATATCAGGGAGGAGATGTCCTGAATACACAATCGGTTCCTCCTCCCTCAGGGGCTAACCTTCTCCTCACCAAATATCTTCTCTTCTTCTTCCCCCGCAATACAAAAAAACTACTATTACAGACATTAAAACAAACTAAAGAGAAAATAAAACTTTAAGAGTAGAAATGTTTAAGAGAACCCAACCTTAAAAATGAAAATTTTAAAATGGAATAGTAATTGAAAGCTCTTTGAATGAATTTAAAATGGAAATAAAAACTTCAACGACATAGTTGTTGATATTTTAAGAGGTAGAGAAAAATACTCGTACACAACTGGTTTGAAACTCGCGTTGCAAAACAGTGGACCCGTATGAGGCCCATAAGATAAAATTCTTCGCTACAAGGAATTTCACCTGAATATCTGCGATTTTTGCGTAGCTCTGTAACCACAAAAAAAAAAAAATGTTTATTTTTTTGGCAACTTAATGCTTTTGTTTCAATCCCAGGTGGCAGAGTAGTAGTTAGTAGTAGATACTAGACTGATTTAAAATCAGTGCCCAAGTGATAGCGTTTAGTTGTTCTTCCCTGTTGGAAAGCTGTTTTGGTTGTAAGTTGCAAGTTAAATAGTGAGAGAAAGTGAATGACCAAATATGAATATAATATTTGTTGGAGAGGTAGAAAAAAAGTTTTCTACAATTATGTACATCCTTGGCGTCCACATTCATCAAATTAGCTGTCTGTTTCATTCCATTGTTCTGCTGCAAACAGTCCCGACCTTATATTTTTCTGTAAATCAGGATGGCACAGCATTCCAATTGTAGACTGTGGTATTGATATTGTTCTGCTGCAAACAGTCCCGACCTTATATTTTTCTGTAAATCAGGATGGCACAGCATTCCAATTGTAGACTGTGGTATTGATATTAGAAAATTACTTCTTCAGCTGAACTACAGCTTGACTTATTGCCAAACTAGCTTCGTACTAAAAAGTATGTGTGGGTCTGGTTCCAATGTGACCATTTTAAGAACGGATTGAAACTCGCGGTGAAAATCAATTGACTCGTGTGCAGAGGGTCTAAATATAGTAAGATTTCGTGCTTTGACAGATTTATAAACTATCAACTATCGTGAAGAATCACTAAAATTCTTTGTGTGTCAATGGTATTTGGATTTTAAATAATCGGATGTACATAATATACCTAAGATACTCATTGTACTTGTCATTATACCATTTAACCTAATTCTCCTACAATATTGATTTTGCTTCCAATAAATATCTAAATCGAATTAAGAAACAACAACAAAAAATGTACACAATTAAATTTTAACGAATATTTAAGAAAATATAAAAAGAATGGTCACGTAATTTTTTATTCCCTTATTATTTTATTTTACGCTCTATAAAAGCTTGCGAGGCTTTCATTGCATGAAGTTTTTTGGGGTTGTTTGTTTTATCTGTTAAGAAGGTGGTAGCCCTGTTGAAGAACTAAGGAAACAGACGCGGAGCTGTACAACTCCACGGGCAGAAGGATGCTGAAATATTCAGAAAACTGCAGAATTTCCCTCTCCCCGATTCTTACACTCTCCCCTCAGCCCCTTCACTAAGTCAAATATTTAACTAACACCCTTTTCCTTAAGTTTTCCATTCCCCTACATTACAATTTCATTTCTTTTTTAAACATTTTGTTTCTCTCGCATTTTTTAAAGCCCATTTTTAAAATTATTCCTTTTTCTTGTTTTCAGTTGAGAATTTTACAAGCCTTCCAGGACCTGCTCCAGTAAAGTGGTCCACTTATTTGCGTGTCTCCAACAACTCTCATGTCTTCATTTTCATTTTAAATTTTTCACCTCCCCCCTCTTCATTGTGTTTTCATTTCATTTCTACTTATTTCTTCCTTCCTTAATATTTTAAATTTTTACATTGTTTTATCTATTTGTTAAGTTGAAAAAAATAAAACTTTCCCATTTTTCCGTTTTATAATGAGATAAAAACTTTTTCTTTTCATTTTCACAAAGGGGAAAAAACGAAAAAAAGATNTTATTTTCTCGTATTTTTGGAAAATTTTGAAGCCCATTTAAAAATAGATAATTGCCTTATTTTCAGTTCCTTGTTTTACTGGCATTTCAGAACATTTCTTCATTAATGTTGATTTTCTAATAATTTTTTGATTTCTAATAATGTTGATCGAGGCATAAAACAATTATAATATTATAATCTTCTATACGTTAGCAGGTCAAGAATAGATAACAAGAAAAAAAGATGGATGATAACGCAAACATTGTTAGAAACTTTTAGAAAAATGTATGTATACCAAAATTTAATTGAAGAACCACTTTACGTATCATAAAGAAGTAAAAAAATATTGTACGTAAAGTAAAAAATATTTTAGATAAATTTTTCGATATTTTAGACATGAATATGACCAGGAATAGTCGAAATATAGCCATTATGAAAAATAATTGTTTTTATTTTAATTTTTATGTCTCAATGGGAGTTCAACAATGGGCTAATTATGACCTACTTACAAAATTTCATCAAAATCAGACAATTAGTTTTTAAGATATGGTGGTTCGCAAAATTGAGCGACAGACCGACCGACAGACCGACAGACAGACAGACAGACAGACAGACACGGGACCAAAAATGTTCCCTGATGTCTGAAACGGATTTTTGTCTTGGAATTTTTGAAATCGGAGATATAAAATATTTTCGTCCTTCAAAACGATCACATAGCTTCCGTTACCTTCGGTAAGCTCGGAAGCAATAATAAAAATGTTCCCCCTCTGACAAATAAGCTAATAATGTTGATCAAGACGTAAAACAATTATAATAAAATCTTATATTAAGTTAGCAGGTCAAGAATAGATAACAAGAAAAGAAGATGGAAATAACGAAACATAACTAACGAAAACATTGTTAGAAACTTTTACAAAAATTTATTTATACCAAAATTTAATTGAAGAACCACTTCACATATCATAAAGATGTATAAAAAATATTGTACGTAAAGTAAAAAATGTTTTACAGATGTTTCGATATTTTAGACATAAAGATGACCAGGAAGTCGAAATATAGCCATTATGAAAAAATAATTGTTTAATTATTTTAATATATACCTAAACGACCATAATACAGATATGTAATGAACACTTGTCCATAATTATTCAATTTAGAAAATACGAGGAGGCACCACCCCCTACTTTCTTCACATATCAACCCCCAGAAGGCGGCCGATACCTAGAGGTTTCACTTCTCAATGTACAATATCTGCGGAAGTTCCATCAAGATTTTATATTAACAGATAACATGCATTTATTGTGATTTAATCCATTAAAGTAAGACATTAAGTATAACACACTCCTACTCTATCTTAATATTTATTTTTTAATAACAGAAATACTATTTTGGAAAATGAAAACTGATATATTATGCTACACTATAATATTAAAACAAAGCTAAATATTGATAGGAGATCAAAACAAAAAGACACATGCCTTTATTTTCTCGTATTTTTGGAAAATTTTGAAGCCCATTTAAAAATAGATAATTGCCTTATTTTCAGTTCCTTGTTTTACTGGCATTTCAGAACATTTCTTCATTAATGTTGATTTTCTAATAATTTTTTGATTTCTAATAATGTTGATCGAGGCATAAAACAATTATAATATTATAATCTTCTATACGTTAGCAGGTCAAGAATAGATAACAAGAAAAAAAGATGGATGATAACGCAAACATTGTTAGAAACTTTTAGAAAAATGTATGTATACCAAAATTTAATTGAAGAACCACTTTACGTATCATAAAGAAGTAAAAAAATATTGTACGTAAAGTAAAAAATATTTTAGATAAATTTTTCGATATTTTAGACATGAATATGACCAGGAATAGTCGAAATATAGCCATTATGAAAAATAATTGTTTTTATTTTAATTTTTATGTCTCAATGGGAGTTCAACAATGGGCTAATTATGACCTACTTACAAAATTTCATCAAAATCAGACAATTAGTTTTTAAGATATGGTGGTTCGCAAAATTGAGCGACAGACCGACCGACAGACCGACAGACAGACAGACAGACAGACAGACACGGGACCAAAAATGTTCCCTGATGTCTGAAACGGATTTTTGTCTTGGAATTTTTGAAATCGGAGATATAAAATATTTTCGTCCTTCAAAACGATCACATAGCTTCCGTTACCTTCGGTAAGCTCGGAAGCAATAATAAAAATGTTCCCCCTCTGACAAATAAGCTAATAATGTTGATCAAGACGTAAAACAATTATAATAAAATCTTATATTAAGTTAGCAGGTCAAGAATAGATAACAAGAAAAGAAGATGGAAATAACGAAACATAACTAACGAAAACATTGTTAGAAACTTTTACAAAAATTTATTTATACCAAAATTTAATTGAAGAACCACTTCACATATCATAAAGATGTATAAAAAATATTGTACGTAAAGTAAAAAATGTTTTACAGATGTTTCGATATTTTAGACATAAAGATGACCAGGAAGTCGAAATATAGCCATTATGAAAAAATAATTGTTTAATTATTTTAATATATACCTAAACGACCATAATACAGATATGTAATGAACACTTGTCCATAATTATTCAATTTAGAAAATACGAGGAGGCACCACCCCCTACTTTCTTCACATATCAACCCCCAGAAGGCGGCCGATACCTAGAGGTTTCACTTCTCAATGTACAATATCTGCGGAAGTTCCATCAAGATTTTATATTAACAGATAACATGCATTTATTGTGATTTAATCCATTAAAGTAAGACATTAAGTATAACACACTCCTACTCTATCTTAATATTTATTTTTTAATAACAGAAATACTATTTTGGAAAATGAAAACTGATATATTATGCTACACTATTATATTAAAACAAAGCTAAATATTGATAGGAGATCAAAACAAAAAGACACATGCCTTTATTTTCTCGTATTTTTGGAAAATTTTGAAGCCCATTTAAAAATAGATAATTGCCTTATTTTCAGTTCCTTGTTTTACTGGCATTTCAGAACATTTCTTCATTAATGTTGATTTTCTAATAATTTTTTGATTTCTAATAATGTTGATCGAGGCATAAAACAATTATAATATTATAATCTTCTATACGTTAGCAGGTCAAGAATAGATAACAAGAAAAAAAGATGGATGATAACGCAAACATTGTTAGAAACTTTTAGAAAAATGTATGTATACCAAAATTTAATTGAAGAACCACTTTACGTATCATAAAGAAGTAAAAAAATATTGTACGTAAAGTAAAAAATATTTTAGATAAATTTTTCGATATTTTAGACATGAATATGACCAGGAATAGTCGAAATATAGCCATTATGAAAAATAATTGTTTTTATTTTAATTTTTATGTCTCAATCTCAACTACTTCAAAATAAATCTTATAATGCTACATTACTAAAAAGTAATAAGATCTTTTTATTTTCATGACTTGTAACACCAGTGTATCACTTATCTAACTAATTCATTATGTGGCGCAATAACTATTGAATGGCCTAGGCCTGCCAAAGGGATACGTAATGGATGCCACGGGGTTCATGTGTCGCTCGTGCTGCTTTAAATTGCAGCTTTATAATTGGAATTCACAACCATTTAGACGCCCCATAAAAAAACAGCTGCTAGAGTTACATGGCGAGGGGGCCGGATCCGGATATAGAACTCAGATCAGTGGTCACCTATCCCGTCAAGCGTCCAAGTTATGTGACGAAGGAATGTAGAAGTGAGCTAGTAGACGGTGATTATGAAGATTGACACTCCAGTGATATGGGCACGGTCAACGGACGGGAAAAGGAAAAGAAATATGATGACTTGTAATTGGTTACCACAGCCAGGTAAAAAGAAACATGTGCGTCCCAAAGTATCCATAGAAGAGGATGTATTGCCAGAGAAATGGGAAAGCGCAATCTCCAGAAAGAAGACTGGGAGGATCGGAGAGAGTGGAGAAAAGNGGTGGTTCGCAAAATTGAGCGACAGACCGACCGACAGACCGACAGACAGACAGACAGACAGACAGACACGGGACCAAAAATGTTCCCTGATGTCTGAAACGGATTTTTGTCTTGGAATTTTTGAAATCGGAGATATAAAATATTTTCGTCCTTCAAAACGATCACATAGCTTCCGTTACCTTCGGTAAGCTCGGAAGCAATAATAAAAATGTTCCCCCTTCTGACAAATAAGCTAATAATGTTGATCAAGACGTAAAACAATTATAATAAAATCTTATATTAAGTTAGCAGGTCAAGAATAGATAACAAGAAAAGAAGATGGAAATAACGAAACATAACTAACGAAAACATTGTTAGAAACTTTTACAAAAATTTATTTATACCAAAATTTAATTGAAGAACCACTTCACATATCATAAAGATGTATAAAAAATATTGTACGTAAAGTAAAAAATGTTTTACAGATGTTTCGATATTTTAGACATAAAGATGACCAGGAAGTCGAAATATAGTCATTATGAAAAAATAATTGTTTAATTATTTTAATATATACCTAAACGACCATAATACAGATATGTAATGAACACTTGTCCATAATTATTCAATTTAGAAAATACGAGGAGGCACCACCCCCTACTTTCTTCACATATCAACCCCCAGAAGGCGGCCGATACCTAGAGGTTTCACTTCTCAATGTACAATATCTGCGGAAGTTCCATCAAGATTTTATATTAACAGATAACATGCATTTATTGTGATTTAATCCATTAAAGTAAGACATTAAGTATAACACACTCCTACTCTATCTTAATATTTATTTTTTAATAACAGAAATACTATTTTGGAAAATGAAAACTGATATATTATGCTACACTATTATATTAGAACAAAGCTAAATATTGATAGGAGATCAAAACAAAAAGACACATGCCTTTATTTTCTCGTATTTTTGGAAAATTTTGAAGCCCATTTAAAAATAGATAATTGCCTTATTTTCAGTTCCTTGTTTTACTGGCATTTCAGAACATTTCTTCATTAATGTTGATTTTCTAATAATTTTTTGATTTCTAATAATGTTGATCGAGGCATAAAACAATTATAATATTATAATCTTCTATACGTTAGCAGGTCAAGAATAGATAACAAGAAAAGAAGATGGATGATAACGCAAACATTGTTAGAAACTTTTAGAAAAATGTATGTATACCAAAATTTAATTGAAGAACCACTTTACGTATCATAAAGAAGTAAAAAAATATTGTACGTAAAGTAAAAAATATTTTAGATAAATTTTTCGATATTTTAGACATGAATATGACCAGGAATAGTCGAAATATAGCCATTATGAAAAATAATTGTTTTTATTTTAATTTTTATGTCTCAATGGGAGTTCAACAATGGGCTAATTATGACCTACTTACAAAATTTCATCAAAATCAGACAATTAGTTTTTAAGATATGGTGGTTCGCAAAATTGAGCGACAGACCGACCGACAGACCGACAGACAGACAGACAGACAGACAGACACGGGACCAAAAATGTTCCCTGATGTCTGAAACGGATTTTTGTCTTGGAATTTTTGAAATCGGAGATATAAAATATTTTCGTCCTTCAAAACGATCACATAGCTTCCGTTACCTTCGGTAAGCTCGGAAGCAATAATAAAAATGTTCCCCCTCTGACAAATAAGCTAATAATGTTGATCAAGACGTAAAACAATTATAATAAAATCTTATATTAAGTTAGCAGGTCAAGAATAGATAACAAGAAAAGAAGATGGAAATAACGAAACATAACTAACGAAAACATTGTTAGAAACTTTTACAAAAATTTATTTATACCAAAATTTAATTGAAGAACCACTTCACATATCATAAAGATGTATAAAAAATATTGTACGTAAAGTAAAAAATGTTTTACAGATGTTTCGATATTTTAGACATAAAGATGACCAGGAAGTCGAAATATAGCCATTATGAAAAAATAATTGTTTAATTATTTTAATATATACCTAAACGACCATAATACAGATATGTAATGAACACTTGTCCATAATTATTCAATTTAGAAAATACGAGGAGGCACCACCCCCTACTTTCTTCACATATCAACCCCCAGAAGGCGGCCGATACCTAGAGGTTTCACTTCTCAATGTACAATATCTGCGGAAGTTCCATCAAGATTTTATATTAACAGATAACATGCATTTATTGTGATTTAATCCATTAAAGTAAGACATTAAGTATAACACACTCCTACTCTATCTTAATATTTATTTTTTAATAACAGAAATACTATTTTGGAAAATGAAAACTGATATATTATGCTACACTATAATATTAAAACAAAGCTAAATATTGATAGGAGATCAAAACAAAAAGACACATGCCTTTATTTTCTCGTATTTTTGGAAAATTTTGAAGCCCATTTAAAAATAGATAATTGCCTTATTTTCAGTTCCTTGTTTTACTGGCATTTCAGAACATTTCTTCATTAATGTTGATTTTCTAATAATGTTTTGATTTCTAATAATGTTGATCGAGGCATAAAACAATTATAATATTATAATCTTCTATACGTTAGCAGGTCAAGAATAGATAACAAGAAAAAAAGATGGATGATAACGCAAACATTGTTAGAAACTTTTAGAAAAANAAAAAAAATAAAAATAAAAAATCGGTCCCAAAAGACAAACTTTCTCATATACGAGTTTATAATTAATTAGCACAGTGTTTTTCATTTCTTAGTTTTCGTTTACACATTTGATTATTATTGAACATTTCATTAAAATTAAATAAAAATAACTTTTCCTCGGTGGGGAATCAAACCGGGCTCTCTCCGTCCGCATTTTAAGCTTTTCTCAGGAGCTAGATTTTCTCAGGGGGAGGGGGTTCACTCTCACACATCCGCTTGATATGATTATGATTGTAAAAAAATGTCGTATTTCTATTTAGGTCTATAGGGTATAAGAAACACTCTCACATTATCTCATTTGGAAATATTTCACCTCCTTTGAGGCATCTTGAGGCCTTTAACAATTCTCCTAAAAACATAACTTTGATTATTTTTCATAATTTAGATTATTCATTGTACTGTAGTTTTTTCCAAAAACTTCTCCAGGCCCTCCACCTGGGCGTCTATACATTATCTTTATTCATTTAAAACTTATTAATTTAATTTAAAAAAAAACTTAGCTTTCTCGTTAGAGAAAAAACAGGTCTGTTGTATAATAATCAAAGTTATGTTTTTAGGAGAATTGTCAAAGGCCTGAAGATGCCTCATAGGAGGGTAAATATTGCCAAATGAGATAATGTGAGAGTGTTTCTTATACCCTATAGACCTAAATAGAATTACAATTATAAAAACGAAGGGTAATATACTACGAATATAAAAAAATGTCGTTCCTCCCATAGACTCGATCTATCATCAGATATATTCGGTAAATGACCTTGGTTTGAAGGTTCCTTTCCTACGCCAATTTCTTTTCATTTTACCTTACGGCTGGTTCAGGTGTTCTGCTATAAGTACAAGGAAAACTTTGATAAGAGGTGTATGAAATTGGGAAATTCGTAATCTTAAGTTTTTTTCCTTCTCCTTCAATGAAAAGTGTTAATAAAATGTGATGGTATTGAACGAATGCAATCTCAGGTAGCCTCGGGTTGGGTTAATGTTCACTCTATAGTCTCTTTACAAGTACTTTTCTTCCTACATAGGAAACCCAGTGAAAATGTTACGATTATTACCTTTCTCCCTTTTCCTTCCTTCCTAAGCCGTTACCTTTACTCCTCCACCAACAAAATCAAATTCGATTTCGGTAATGGAATAATTGACAAGGTTGTGTTTTTTCGCTCTTAAAAATCAGGAACCCGAAATTAAACTTTACAAGTGTAAAAAGAAATCATAAGAAGTGAATATTTATATAAAAGTATAAAACAATAAATATTTTCAAGAATATTAAATTAAATTAAAAATAAGGATACATTATAAATGTCTTGAGTCCGTACGATTAAATGTTATTTTAATTTAATGTTAATGTAAAAAGATTACTTAAAGAATTTTTGTTTCTCGCTTTCCCAAATCTCACCATCTCATAATTTTCTCAATAAAAGAAAGTCGATGTTTATATTCTCTAGTTGATATACAAGATATTAAAAAAGTTGTCAAGCATGTACTTTTTTACACATAAAAGGCAATTTAATAAATACGCTTCGCTAACCAGCATCTTTAACAAAACATAATTTCAATGCAATTTTCCTATGAATCTAAAATAAATAGGATAAAACTGAAAACCTCCCTAGAAATATTATTATAAATATTTTATTTATTACTTTACTATTAATTTCCACTTAATTAACTACAGAAATAAATGTATGGTTTTTAAAAAAGTTTGTAATTACATTAAATAGGTTGATTTAGCAATGAAAGTTAAAGTGTGCTTGTAAAACGTTTCATTCCGTCATTCAGGCGCGCGTCTGAACGCCGTCGCAGAGTTTCAACTCACAAGAAGAAAGAAGATATCTTAGGGGTAGATCAACCTTCTCTTTTCCCCAGGTAAATGGTTTTGGTTATAACATTAATTAATATTTGTTCTCAGTAATATTTAACCAGCTCCGTATAATTGTCTTGTCCCTTGAGTTCATTCTTCATGTCTGATTTCAGAATATCAATCTGAATTGGAATGACTGCACTCTGGTCGGAGCCAAAGAGGTCGAGATTTTCTAGACGATTTAAATTAACCAAATTTAAAAGTTCTCCCTGAAGCTTATAAAGTTAAACATGTTACCTGTTTCTCTATCAACGGAAATAATAGAAACGTTACTTTTCAGAAGAATTTGTCGTGGGAGAGAGACGAGAACAACGATGGACCATAAACATTAACGGTCCAGTTATAGGTTCAAAAAGCCTCATAAAGTACCATGTTTAAACCATTAAGGATATGGCCGTAAGAGGGAGCATTCCGAGTTCTTACCGCCCCTGTTCACGGTATTTATCCACCCTTCGTTCTGAGTTAGGAGAGAAGAATTAAGAGGCAACTGAGGAAATAACGAAAAAAGCATTTCAACTTCCAATAGAGAAACCAAATCAAGGGAACGACAATTAAGTGTCTTTGTATGTCTGGAGAGAGCGATTCCATAGAGGGGGTACCACGAGTGATTTATACACCTTATTGGAATTTAGAGTCTACGAGGGGTTAGGGGTTTTTGGGTACCGAAGAAAACCTTTCCCTCCTCGAACTACGATATAAATGAAGAAAGATGTCCAATTATCTGCTAAGGGTGATGCAATGGGCAATACAATAGTAACAGCGAAGGGGAAGTACCCCCTAATATACACACACATTGAAACAGTTCAACCATTGTATCGAAAGAGAGCGTTTTAGAACTCTACTTTCTGTTTAAAAACACTCTGCCTTCACTGTCTGTTCATTAAATGAACAGCACGAGATATGAATGGTTACGAGTGGTTCTTCTGTTGAAATATCACCTTTATTTAGGATAAAAACACTTTCCCCCCTCTGTTTGTCGGCTCCATTTGTCACAAACTTCTTTTTTTTTAATTTTTAAAGGTTGTTTATTAGCTGTTGTTTTTAACTCCCTAAAAGCAACATAGTGTTTTTTTTCTATTGAAAATAAAAATAAATTAGATCATAACGATTCACTATTAGCACTCGTTTCTTTAGTTAAATTCCTAGGAAGTGTATTACAAACTAATAGCGCATTACTTCGAATATAAGACTCAGTGTTTTTTCTGTTTTTGTATCGTGAAAATAGGAATGCGTTTTATATTCGAGACGTGTCTTATAATCGATAACAGATCGAAATTGCATTTCCTCCAGTAAGCGATGTTACGTTAACGTTAGCGAACAACCTACCTACAATCTTCTCGTTTAATTATAGATGATATCGTGGTTTTTCTTTGTATTTCTAATTATCTGAATTATGCCGGGATATTATTGTCGGCCCCCCTCTTTTCTATTCATTTTCATCAATTTTAACGTGTTCAATATCTGATGGGATGTTTGGTTAAAGGTTTTTCATTGTACCAAGGTATTTCTTATTGCTGCTCAGTTCTCTTTCTGTACCTCGCCTGTGGCCTTCTCGGTTTCGTTCATTATCGTGATGTCGGAGGAAGAAAGAAATATTCGATAAGGCATTTGTGATAAAAGAAAAGTGATTTTGTGAACCTCGGAAATACAGTTTAATATTAATTCAATTTTTAAGTTTTTGGTAGTACTCATACTACGGAAAGTTTATTTTTTTAATTTAAATCAAATCATAATTATTATTTAACACTGGGAGACAGACAGAGGAAAATAGACTCCAGCGCCGGGACTTGAACCACAGGCATCTACATTTCCAGTGTAGCGCTCTAACCAACTGAGCTACGCCTACGCAGGAGAATGATTTTCTCTGCCGTAACCGATGACTAGTTCCGAATCCAAGCTTTCAATATTTCTACAAGAATAGGAAGTTAATATATATGACATTATAACTAGACCGAGAATTAACGCTTATAATTATAAAGTACTCAATTAGTACCTGTACCTTGTACAATGAATTAGAAATTTAATTTTTAAGTTTTTGGTAGTATTCATAATACATAAAGTTTAAATTTTTTAATTTAAATCTTGAATTTAATTTGGACTTGAACCACGGGAGTAGAGTAAAAGTGCGGATACTGAAACCAAAAAAAATGTTAAAGCGNTCCATGTTTCTAGGTGGTTAGAGGTGATTGGAGGCGGTTAGAGGTGGTCAGATGACACCGTTTATATTTATTACAGAATCTGCATTACAGAATACGCGTTATAATTTTTTTAATTACAGTATACGCGGTTTTTTTAATCCGCTATAACATTTTCTTGGTTATAAAATCCGCTTTAACATTTTTTTTTGTTACAGTATCCTCACTTTTACTCTACTCACGGGCCTCTATATGTATGTAGAGGCCCGTGGTTCTAGTCCCAGTGCTGGAATCTATTTTTCTCTGTGTATCTCCCAGTGTTAAATAATAAAAGTCATTTAACGAATTGTGAGGCATATGTTAACTCATAACACCAGTAAGGAATGCAAAATTAAAAAGAAACATTATATTCGTACCTATTCTTCAAGAGCTTTTATTTTTCCCACTCAAAATGTTAACAATTCACGGTAAACAAAACAAAACTCTTTTATAGATCTTTTCATTTTGAAATTCTAATTACTAATAAATAATAACACAATAGTATTATCATCGGAAATACAAATTTTTTGTAAGTTACAGCTGTCTAGGTAGTCAGAAAATGGATTAAAAAATATATTAACTGAAACACACTGACGCGAAGCACGGAAATCCAGTTTAATCATAAAAGTGTTTTTTAGGGTCCGTCGGCAAAAACGAGGAACCATATAAATTTCTGCGCTTGACTGCCAGTCGGTAACGTAGACCAAAAATTTAAACTTAAATGCGGTCGCTATAGGCAAAACCTCAAAAAACGGAAAAATACAGGGAAACCCTAAAATATCATCCCTTAAAAACAATGTGGAAATTAACGGAAATGCGTCAGTGGGGGCGTTGAATGAAAGAGGAGGGCGCTGTCAGTACACATATATAGTTGGTTTCGTTAGTTTACTAATTCGTCTTTGTGCCATGAGTCCTTGTAAATAATGTTATCGTTTCTCTCCTCTTTTTTGAGCTGAGCGAAGCGAAACTCTTATAATACACTTTGCATTTGTTTGGACGCATAATCCTCCTTAACTGCTGAACCGATCCGGAAATAATTCGGGACGATCATAGTGACCAACCACAGGAAGGTATAAATCTGAAATGGTTTAAATTGGTACACAAGGGTACGGGGTACAAATGTTTTCTCATGAACGGCTGAACGATGTGAAAAAAATTTGGCACCTTCATAGTGACCAACCACAGGAAGGTATAAATCTGAAATGGACCAAATTGGTACACAGGGGGTTTAAAAGTTCATGATGCATGTCGTAAGGAAAGCTCTTTAATAGTACAGTTATTGTTGTTATGTTTACTTTTGTCATATTTTCATTTAAGAGGGAGGTAAAATAGAAAAACAAGAAAAAAACTGTTAAAAAAAAATTAAATTTTAGAAATATATTACTATTTCTGAACCGATTTCAGATGTATCTAAATAAAAATAGTTATTCTTTAAGATTAAAATGGCTCAGGCTCAGCTCAATATTGCAAGCAGACAACTGCATTGCACACCTACTATTAATAATCCAGCAAAAAAAAATATTCAAAAAAATCATAGTTATTCTTTGTAAAAAAAACTGGTTTTAAAGAATTTTTCATAAGTCGCACATTTTGTAAGAATGCAATGTCTCCCTCCCCCAGCCCCCCCCCCCAAAAAAAGTAATAAAGGCCAAGAGAGTTATGAGAAGTTTCATTGCTTTGGGAAATAAAAATGCATATAAAACTTCATTATAATTAACGGTTCTATTGATACAGCTAAAACAAAATTTTAAATGACCGCCATCTTGAAAGATCTGGGCTGATATAGTTGACGAAATCGTCAACTATATCAGGACCCTTTATGTGTGCTGATGCATTTTTTTTTTTTTTTTTTTTACTCTTTTGAACCGATCAATTGTAATGCAAATTGTCATTACTTGAGTGTAGCAAATTTTGATTGACAAAAAATACTGTTTCTCCTGTTTCAATTATATATTTTTCGGACTCTGAAAAAAAGTGTATATCAACAGCTTTAGTGTGGCAATTAGTTTATATCAAGAGCTTTCTCGCTTTAATTTAGTTTTTATTTTTCCCTACCAATCTCGTACTAAATTAATGTCAAGAGAAAAAGGTTACAAGAGAGCTGGGGCAAAAGGGAAAAATCCTTTTCCCCTCTATCCCTCGGGGTCACAAAAATCACATTACTCAGTGTTTCATAACTGGATTTTTCCCCCGTATACTTAGTGTGATACACTGTTAGAGGAAGAGAGTGCAAGAGTAAAAACAATGGACCTTGTCCAAGAGGAATTTAGGGAACAGGGGGGGAGGGGGGATAGAACCTCTCTTGGTATCATATATGAGAGATTAATCCTATCAAGAAGGAGGCAGAGCAGGCCTTGTGGGGATATTAAACCCATAGGGAATACTGAGGCACAGCCGATGCCAAAACCCCCACTTTTTCGATATTATTGCGACTGAATTTCCTCAACCTTTTCTTTCTTACAGAGCCTATATAATAATAACAGGAAACAAGAAGAAAAACCACACAGGATAAGAAAAAGAGAAAGAAGGGAATGGCTGGACTCACGGAAAGAAAAACCTTTGAGCAGGAAATATAAATGGTATTAGTTTTCTTGAAACTTACTCAAGTAGGAAGAAGGTGGAACGCCAAAAAGGACCAAAAACCAAAATGCTTGTTGTGGTCCTAGGACTTAAGAAACAACAACAACAACACACACACACACACACACACTGATATATATATATATATTAAGAATAAGGCTGGTGTTAGAGTTGCTCCTTGGGGAAGACCATTGGGCAGGTTTGGGTAGGTTGGTAGTCGGCATTTGGTCTTGCAAAGGGCTCTTTCCCTTGAGATTCAGACCGTAAGCTCACTTAGCGTTTCAGCCATGCATTCACTTGCACAGTACAACAAGGCAACTAAGGCCACAACATCAATGTTAATACGGAAAAGTTTTCTCCGACCATTTCCCCCCTCCTTTTACCTGGATTAAAAACCTACTTTATGCCAAGAGTTTCAAAAGAAAAATAACATTTGTAACTGACAATAGAAGAATAAAACAAAAATAAATAAACTTTTTTTGATAGATAAAATAAGTTTTTTGTTTGAATGTTGTTTGAAGACAATTGCAAAAACTTTTGGACGTCTGTTCCACTTATATAGTTGTCTTTAGATTTATGGATGCATCAAATATAATTATATTTATTTAGGCTAGATGCTTTGCTTTAATCGGCAAACTTTTTTCACATGTCTAAATCCTCAAAACACAACTAACGAACGAGCTCTTAAAAACACAAAGGAGTAGGTTCAAGCAAAAACTTATGCAAGTTTAGTGTTATTTATGCAAAATACCGTCTGCATATACACAAGTTTTCACCAGTTTAGTGTTTGACACCAATACAAATTTTCACCAAATTCCTGTGTATGTACTTTTGCTTTTCAAAAAAATTCGGCTAATATGAGACAAACATAAACATATTATATAAAAAAAAACATACATCATCCACTGTCAACTTTTTGACAGTGTATTATGTTGGTGGGATTGTTTAATGAAATCAAAGAGATTTGTGCCACAACTACTTTTTTATGCAATATTTTTTTTTATGCAAAATTAAAAATTATTGCCTCTAATCTTTAGTATTGTATAAAGACCCGAGAGGCCAACGCTACTGGGCTGATTTCGATTAAGTTTGTCTCGAAAAATGTCACGACAGAAATCCGCTTCGGCCATTAATGATTTTTCGTTTCGTCCCTGTCAGCCGGTCAACATTTTTGAAAACTACTATGTCTTTAAAAGTACTCAGAAGATTTAAATGAAATAGCAATTCCTAATAAAATATATATGTGTATGAATATTGAAAGCTTGGATTTGGGGACTAAATATCGGTTACGGTAGAGAAAAATCATTCTCCTGCGATGCTTAGTTGGAAAGAACGTCTGTACTGGAAGTACAGGAGGCCCGTGGTTCATGTCCCGGCGCTGGAGACTATTTTTCTCTGTCTGTCTCCCAGTGTTAATAATGATTATAATTTGATTTAAAATAAAATACATATGTATTTCCTTTAATTATATCCTAATGAAATATTAATTTAAGCTTTCTGCCCACATTATATACTGTACCGATTAGTTGTTGATTTGAGACGATTTTATCTTGATAAGCGGTTCCAATTAGTAATTTGTTATCCAAAGGGACAATGGCAAAGTGTCTGATAAAGGAATTAAAACAATAAGAGTTATTGGTTTGTTTATCCCAGTGTTCAGCGGGGGTCCCTTTACAAGTCATTAGATTTATACCCTCTGTCTGTCTGTGTCTCTAACCCCTCCCTTACTAAACGATACAAACTGCTAATTGGAAATCTCTCTTTGGTAATTACTGAGAGTTATCAGTCACTGATGCAGCAGAAGCAGAATTAGCTGGCGACACATCCAAACCATCAAACTCAGATATTTTCTCTCAAAGTGTCCTCCACTATAATCATTTCCCAATAAGAATAGATGTTAACTAAGATTTAACACACTAATTTGGAGAAAACAAGTAATGTAACCTTGTAATGGTTATTTAAGATTTTTTATTAGCTTGTTTTTGTCCCAGACGAATAGAAATATTTTCGAAATCAATAAATCTTAATAAAAATCTAATTACAATTACAATTTACAAGGGGAGACAGACAGAGAAAAATTGACTTCAGCGCCGGGATTCGAACCACGGACTTCTCTATATAACGTTATAACTCTCTATATAAACGTTCCGTACTATGAATACTACCAAAAACTTAGAAACTGAATTTATAATTGATTGTACTAGGTACAGGTACTTTATAATTACAAGCGTTATTTCTCGGTCTAGTTCTGTTGTCGTTAATGTTGACTTCTAGACTTGTAGAAAAATGAAATTTTAATTCCGGTCTAGGAATCGCTATCGACAGAGGAAATTATTCTTCAGTGTAGCTTAATTGGCTAGGGCTAGAGCATATGTACTGGAAATATAGAGAGGTCTGTGGTTCGAATTCCGGCGCTGAAGTCTATTTTTCTCTGTCTGTCTCCCCTTGTAAATAGTAATTATAATTTGATTTAAATTTAAACGTTCCGTAGTATGAATACTACAAAAAAAAAAAAAACAATAAATCTATCACATGCCCCTTCTATTATGTAGCACCCTTAATAAAAATTAAATTCAATAAATAATCTGTATTTATTTTAAAGAAGAGTGCCTGTATGTTAGTACATCTTATACGATTTACGATTTATACAATTCTGCAATATTATTTGTCAACATACAATATTAACTGTCCACATGGAATTTTCCAATTTAAATTTTGGTAAACAGGGGTGCGGGGTACAAAAAATATCAAAGGAATTATATTTTTTTCATTATGCTTATTTTTAAAAAGCTCTTCAATCATACAATAATTTTTGTTATTATATGCGTTTGTATACAGGTTATATTTTCATTTAAGAGGGCGATAACATGGAAAAACAGGAAAAATTTCTTTTAATTAAGAATTATCAATATTACTATTTTTTATCCGACTATCGGTTTACATTCCTACATTAATGGACCACGATTATAAACTCATTTTTGTATGTTTTAGTACCTTGGCTGTGAATGGTACCTAATGAAAGCATACATCAGCATAAGCAGCATAGGCTCAGGTTTAAGTGGTTAAAACATTTGTCAAAGGGGTTTCTAATATATCATTTTAATTCAAGATAGTGGCCATAAAGTATCTGAAATCAAGCCTTTCATTAACATATCTCCACTACTTTGAAACGAAAAATAGATAGTTAAATCATTGGTTATTCAAATATTTCACACAAAAAAGTGGTCAAGTGAAAAACTAACATCAACTTATCCACCGAATCAACTTATCACACAATCCACCAAAATGGCCTGGACTGGACATGTCGGTCTACACCGGTCTATTTTTGCGGGTTCTCCACTAACTTCTGAATTAATATATAAACATATACAGCACACAGAGGAAAGTTAAAAAAAGAGGAAGATTAGAGTTAGGTGTGAAAAAGTAAGTTGTCTAATTCAACTTTCTGTCTCAGGTGTCTTTGTTTTTCTCTTCGTGAGTTGAAAATGTAATTTTTATCAAGGTAATTATATCAAATGTAATTATATATCGTGTGTAAGTTTTCTGTTGGGTGTATAATAAAATATTTTCCAGGAGGGGGGTAAGGTTGTCAGTTTATTGTTCAGGTCCGGTAGACAGTGTTGAAGCTTTAACAAGATTTTCTTTCTCGCACGAAGGAAAGGTCTACGTGCTTCAAAACGTTATTAGCTTCTTTTTCCCCTGGAAGGGCAACGGGGCAACGAATCCCCCATTGTTTTTAACTAAAAGGCGCCCTCTCCGAACCCCAAGGTTCCTCCTTTATTACTTTGTGAAGGAAGGGAAACATAACTATTCCAGGAGCCCTTACGCGAGACCCCTGAAAACTAAGGGCTATACCAATTCTAAAATTTCCCTCCCCCCCCCCCATTCCCCTTGTAGAAATTCATTTAACAAGGCCTTCCTCTCATCAACTTAGCCCCTGGAAAGTATCAAGTTTAAAAACAAAGTATTATAACCGTCTCGTTACCTCGGCCAGCTGAGTAAGGTAACTATGCTATAATTGTCTCATTAAGCCCTACAGCTTTTACCTTCTCCCACTGATTTTATGCTAAAACACAATTTTTTTTAATTCCCTTCCCTCGGTTTAATCACCTCGACATCGTCTAAAATGCTCTCTACCCTTCTGGAAACAAAGATGTACGTAAAAGCAAACAAAGAGGTAGAAAAACGACGATTCAGCAGAAAAGTACCTTGTGGTTTCCCCACCAGACATAATTTCTATAAAACGATGATGACCGGGCTGTGGGTTTTAGCAGATAATTACCCAAAAGATGTTTTCCTACTACGTTAATTTTGAATCTAGGGAGATCTTACCGTACATTTCATAAGTATGCTACTTATTCACAAATAAATTTTGTGAACTTCGGTAAGTTTACTTTTTATTTTTTAATCATAACGTAAAATAACGAAAACAGATCTGCCTATTAGCATAGCAAACAGCTTCTTCACGTCCTATCATTGGATGATTAGTCAAAAAAACAGAAAGATACCATTAAAAAAATCCTTAAAAAATATTGTAACCCAACTAGAAATTGAAAGTGTGGTGGATGAGGTAGTCTGAAGGCTATTTTTATTTCTTCCAATCGGATGTAGACATTTAAAGATAAAGGTTTTAACAAGAAAAAGTTAGTTTTTAAGTCAGTGGTTTGCAAATTAATGACAGACACCATGGCAGACGACGAGACAAAGAACGTTATTTTTGTCTGGGGAAATTTTAATTCGGAGATATGAGAAAATTTCGTTCATTAAAATGATCACAATTAATTCACTATTATTGGTGAGCTTGGAAGAGATATTTAGTATATTATGAAACTAAATTATTTAAATATAAAATGAAGAAAACACGGGCAAACAGCCCCACCCCCTTCGAGACGCGGATTCCACCGGAAAACCAAGCTGTTTATTACGAGTCTACCCGCGGAAGCCTACGCACCAAGTTATTTAAAACTAGTAGTAGTAGTCTAGTACTTCCTACTAGAACGGGTAGGACGAACCACTTGTTTGAACCTTGCAATTAGGCCATCACTTAGGCCCTTTTTACGCCCCGCAGTAGAGAGTTCCAACCACTTCACACATCATACATTTGTACATTGTACCGCCGAAGTGAGTATGATGTGATCAATAGTGAGCCATATAAATCAGAGTGTCACGGCGAGGAATCGAACCCCATCTCGTTCCGCTCATGATTCAGTGATGGCCGAGCAATTAACTATTTGCAACTAACTCGTAAGTATCTTCTTGGGTAATGCGTTGGAAACGTCGGGAAACTCAAAATCTCTGGCGCAGTCTCCTCTGGAAGATCTAAATTTATAAAACAGCCTACTTGTCTACCTGCCCAGACCTAGATGTCAACTATTGAATTGATGTGTTTAGCGTATCACCTGTATCTGGTTACCGGATCGATTAAAGGTATACCTATCAAGTAGCTACGAGCTAAGTACTTATCATACAAAAATAAATGATAATCAAGCATTGTGCATCTTGTGAGAGTGCGGTTTCTTAACCGCACTCTTTCAAATGTTTTTCCTTACACAATATCTAGAATTTATTGTGTAGGCTATAGCAAGACAGTAGCCAACAATTTTAGTTATCGTTATTTTTTTAAAAAATAATTATTTTGGCGTTAAGATAAAATAATGTTTATTTTTTTTCAAAGCCGCTTCATCAGAAAAGCGTTTATTTCGTTTTTATCGAGCTATTTTAACGCGTCAAACAATTTCAAAAGATAAAACGTGTTTGTTTTGTGAATCTTAATTTATATACAATATACATACATTTACATAGACCAATATATATATATATAAATATATA
>KZ651253.1:26100-36387 GCA_001010745.2 Gerris buenoi | reverse complement strand
AGAGTGAGAAAAGGCAGACTGTAAGGGCTTTTAATTTTAATAATAGAGGTAAGATAGAAAAAGGAGTGCTCTAGCTAAGAGGAAGGAGAGGACTTTATTGATGCTATCAGATCTGAACTGAGGGAGGGGGGGGGGAGGTCTCTCCATTAATTTTTTTTATGGTGCGTACAATGTGGAAGGGGGATTCATGGAAGCCCTTACTTTACCAGAAGGGCTGAGGGAAATGGGGAATTAGAATTTTTATATATAGAATAAAAAGGGATGTGGATCCTTGAATTTTCAAACCTGGGGTCATTTGAGGGGCTATATCCTTTCTATTATATCTGTCATGAAAATTATTAACAGCTATAAATTATAATTATATATATATAACCAACTTGATATTATGTTGAAAATTTTGCTTTTTTCATTAAAAAAAAAGAAGAAAAATCCAAGGAATTTAAAACATGTATTCAGTGATTCAAAAATGCAAGGACCTAGTAATCCAATCTGCATCCAAATAACTTAATGAACCCAAGCTTATTGCAGGATATTGCACCACAGATAATTGTATTATACAATCACTTTGCATAGTTAATAACTTTCGATTTTGGACACAATCCATCTTGTTTGGGCTCAAAGCTATCGTAATATTGTCAATTGATCTTAAATAGTGGCATAAAAATCCAGTTAGTTAATCTACAGTATAATGTTGACATGCGGTAACAATCTATAATTATAAAGCGGCCCGCAAACAGTCAATAGTACTGTCAATATAAAAAATTATTGTAAAATATTATAGTTAGTATTGATATAAAAAAAACAGTATTGATGAAAGTTTGTTATTGAATTGCAGATCTTGAAATAAAATATATAAATATGCATATAAGCCAATTATTATTAAATTGGTTAAAAAAGTATACTTCATATTATTTCTACTCCGATCAAATTATTTATATACCTTTTATTTTTTACGTTATTGTATGTACAAAATGTGACTTACTAACATCAAACTACAAGGTAATTTTTATTCTCCTGAATCCTAAGTATAAATTGAATTAATAGACAAAATAATTAAATAGAAGATAGATTTTGATTTGATGTGGTCACTTTTAATTTGAGAAATATGTGATTAACTAACTATCAATTGATAATCTAACATCAACTTATTTATGCGGTATTTAGTTTATTGACTTATTTTGTAGACAGGGACACGAAAATCACTTGTCCGTCATAATAGGTGGGAAATGGGGTCTCAACACAGTCTTTTTAAGAGATTAAGCTATGTCCTGTGGATGAACTTTTTCTTAAATATAACTTGGTTCTTGGAGGACACAAAAAGCAACTATTGACATTTTAGTGTAAAATTAGCTGAAAGTTATCAGATACATCAGAGATATTTTAAGTATCTATTTCAAATCTAAATTCTAATTTAGGGTGCAGCTTTAACCAAAGTCACTAAGCCTTCTAAAAATTATCATATAAATTGTTTCATTTAAACTAAAATGAAACATTATTCACCTAAAATAAGAAAAACAACAAACGTAGAAAAGAAAAGAAATAAAGTGTAGTTTTTAGGTTTAGAGTGGAAAAGTTTCTTGTAAAGTTTTATCTAGAAGAAGAAAATCTAAGAAGAAAACCTGTGTTGAAATAGACTAAAAGAAAATCTTAATAAGATCCAGGTTGGAGCAGGTCATTGTGTGTAAACAGAGGCTCTAGATTAAGAAAAACCGAGGACCAAGGACATCACCCTGTGGTACGCCCTCGACCTCCAATATTACTTCTAACTACATGTCCGGTCTACCTTAGATTACAATGTTGCCTTACTCCTCCTATTTACGCTAACAATATAATTTTGTGTCACCACGAAAAGCGTGTCACAAAAAATGGTAATATTCAAATCGTTTTGTACCTTAGTAATATAGTTAAGGTTATTAAGAAATAATCAGATGGAAAAAAACGGAGTGGAATTTATAAGATACTATTTCTAAATTTTATACGAGCTATGCGAAGCGATATCGTATTGTCGTAAAACGTAAGCGTATTTATACAATAATATTTATATATTTAAATACGATGTCTACACAATGCGATTTGTTATATAGGGAGACCACATGACTTTCTCTCCTCTCAGGTAGCTTGAGTTACAGTTTTAAGTGAGCCTAGTTGATACTAAAAATCAAATTTAAATAATTTCCATTACTAATTTAAATTTCAACCAACTTAATATTAGTTTCTTTCCATTATCCATACACGTTTTCATTTCTAAGGGTGCCAGTCAAGCATAAAAATTGCTTGTGAAGGAGTCAAACCTTCGGAAATTTTCCAAAAGTTGACTGCGCAGTTCGGGGACGAAACCCTTTCAAGGACTGTGTGTTTGTCTGGCCCAAAGAGTTTCAGGAGGGAAGAGAATGAGAAACACGATCGCCGTCTCTGGAGCTGCACTACAGATGAGAAAATTCGTGTGGTTCGTGACATTATTGAAGGTGACCGACGTGTGGCTGCTCAGGGATAAGTTATGGTCGATAAGTATGTCGATCACCTTCAATAATGTCACGAACCACACAAATGTTCTCATCTGTAGTGCTGCTCCGGAGACGACGATCGTGTTTCTCATTCTCTACACGTTCTCTTCCCTCCTGAAACTCTTTGGGCTAGGCAAACACACGGGTCCTTGAGAAGGTTTCGTCCCCGAACTGCGCAGTCAACTTTTGGAAAATTTCCGAAGGTTTGACTCCTTTACAGGCAAGAACTTTTATAATAACGCGTTGCGCAATTGAAGGGGGCACCTAATACTTAGACATCGCGAGCGCTTCTGGTGAACAGTCTTAAATGGGGAAACGACCCCCTCTGGCCCCTTCTAATGACGCCACCTAAATACCCTAGAAGCGATGTCCCGCCCCCATCAACCGTTTTTGCTCAGAGATCAAAGTCCCGTTTATATTTGATCGCCCCTTATTTAGAGATGATTATTCCAAAGGTCCAGGGTCAGTGCTAACTCCATATCCAGGCAAAATGTGTTCCGTTTCTTGGTCTTATGCCTATATCTGGGAATCTTTGAGTTCAAGCTAAAAAGTAGTTATGTTCAAAATAAAAGCTAAATATGTATATTCTCTACCTCTACATTATAGTATATATTCTATTTTTTATTTTTTTATTNGTGATTTAGAATATATATCGTTTTAGGCACGAGGTCTTGATTAAGTATACGAACGGGTATTTGCCCATCAACTACCGTGGCAATGACTCTTCCAGGTAAATTCCATTATTCTTCCTTTTGTCATAATATGGTTGAAAAACCCACTTCAGAACCATCGTCGATATTACCTACTACTATGCCTCTGACAATGGCCTCATGCCTTCCCGGCACGATATCGTTTTCTGCTAAGACAACATTAACTTGTTTCGCACTTTCTTCTCGCTTGCCTAGCTTGGTTTTCGTTTTTCCAATTTGGCATATTCCCTTATTGAAGAAAATTTGCGCCCTATGTTTTTCCAAAAAGTCTACCTCCAGCAGCACATCTAACCATATGTCAGCTATGATAAAATCATGAGTAAAAATTTCCTTCTCCACATTAACTGACACTGATGCAATCACTAGCGTACGGATTTCATTCCCACTAGCGTTACGCAACAATTTTAAACAACGCTTTTCTTCTCTAGTTCCCGTTTTATGTGCATATTCTGTACTCATGAGTGTGCTACATGCTCCTGAATCTACTAGAACCCTAGTGTGCAAACCCCTTACACTGATGTCTTTTTTATTGTTATTTTTTTTGTATCTCGATATTTATCTCAAACTACCATATCTTCATAACTATGTACGATAAAATATTAAAATTCATACGCATTTTAAGGGAAATTTATTGTCCCAATACTTTCGTTTATGTACAGATTGACTGTAAAACCACTGGATTACGCGGTAGGAGACAAAGTTTATTGAAAAACTGCCTTTTAGCTAGATCTCACCGTTTCCCAGATATAGGCAAAAGACAAAATAACGGGGCACATTTTGCCTCGCCACGGAGTTAGCACTAACCCTAGGCTGGGGACTTTTGGAATAACCATCTACAAACACATCTAGACCCATCCCAAAAATAAAACAAAATGTATCAAAAAGTCTGCCTACAACCCTTTTTTGAGCATTCGTTGACTATATGTGAGAAAATAACAAATAAAATACACACAGAAAAAAATTCTTACAGTTATAAAAAAAAAAATAAATAAATAAATTCACTTTTTAAAAAAGGATTGTTTTATACTTTTCTCTCCCTTTTGTAAAGTCGCAGGAGTTTTAGGGAGGCGTAAGGTATTGCCGAGGAGTCGTAGGAAGTGTTTTTAAGGTTTTTCGGTACAGTAGTGTGTTTTAGTGTCCGGGAAGTGAAGTCATGTGGGAAAGTTTATGCAACATTGATGGTAAAAAGGCCTCGAGCTAGAGTGGGATGGCTGTGAGTGCTAGATCCTTACACTCGACTCGTAGGCACTCTAAACTCCACATTTATAGTATGTACTACAGCCCAGGCCCACTTCTTCCCCACGTTTAATCAGACAAATGGATAGAACCTTAAAGACAGAACTCTAGTAAATACATACAGTGTTGTTATTGCTATCTAAAATGCCATATTCATAGAGTCGGACAGCAACATCTAACCCCTCTCTTTTTGTTNACAGGTTACAAAAAAAACCACACTGATCGAATTAAAAATTTTACCGGATGCCGAAGATTAACTGTTGAAAAATCTTAAATAGAAATGAAAGAAATTAAAAAGTAATTTGAATTTCTCCCTACCTCTAGAATCAAAATTATAATGTACCACAAAAAAAAATATATAACAGGGCTACACTGATCAATTTTCTACAATATATAAAAAAAATTGTAAATTAAAAATTGAACCCCAAATAAAACTGTTACACCCTTATTTAGAGATGATTATTCCAAAGGTCCAGGGTCAGTGCTAACTCCATATCAAGGCAAAATGTGTTCCGTTTTTTGGTCTTATGCCTATATCTGGGAATCTTTGAGTTCTAGCTAAAAAGTAGTTATGTTCAAAATAAAAGCTAAATATGTATATTCTCTACCTCTACATTATAGTATATATTCTATTTTTTATTTTTTTATTGTTATTTTTTTTGTATCTCGATATTTATCTCAAACTACCATATCTTCATAACTATGTACGATAAAATATTAAAATTCATACGCATTTTAAGGGAAATTTATTGTCCCAATACTTTCGTTTATGTACAGATTGACTGTAAAACCACTGGATTACGCGGTAGGAGACAAAGTTTATTGAAAAACTGCCTTTTAGCTAGATCTCACCGTTTCCCAGATATAGGCAAAAGACAAAATAACGGGGCACATTTTGCCTCGCCACGGAGTTAGCACTAACCCTAGGCTGGGGACTTTTGGAATAACCATCTACAAACACATCTAGACCCATCCCAAAAATAAAACAAAATGTATCAAAAAGTCTGCCTACAACCCTTTTTTGAGCATTCATTGACTATATGTGAGAAAATAACAAATAAAATACACACAGAAAAAAATTCTTACAGTTATAAAAAAAAAAAAATAAATAAATTCACTTTTTAAAAAAGGATTGTTTTATACTTTTCTCTCCCTTTTGTAAAGTCGCAGGAGTTTTAGGGAGGCGTAAGGTATTGCCGAGGAGTCGTAGGAAGTGTTTTTAAGGTTTTTCGGTACAGCAGTGTGTTTTAGTGTCCGGGAAGTGAAGTCATGTGGGAAAGTTTATGCAACATTGATGGTAAAAAGGCCTCGAGCTAGAGTGCGATGGCTGTGAGTGCTAGATCCTTACACTCGACTCGTAGGCACTCTAAACTCCACATTTATAGTATGTACTACAGCCCAGGCCCACTTCTTCCCCACGTTTAATCAGACAAATGGATAGAACCTTAAAGACAGAACTCTAGTAAATACATACAGTGTTGTTATTGCTATCTAAAATGCCATATTCATAGAGTCGGACAGCAACATCTAACCCCTCTCTTTTTGTTTACCCTTTCTTTCTTTTGTTATCTTCTCATTTCTATTTTTCTTTTTTTGTTAAAATAACTAAAATATATAGGTTTACTTCCTTGTTTCTTATCTTATTTTATTCTTCAGAAAAGTTTTTAAAAAAAAAATAGATGGAATTAGTATTTTTTATGTTAGCTGTTTGTTTGACATCCCGATCAACACATCATTAAAGAACAGGGTATCCTGCGACTTATTGATCTTCCCGATTTACTAATCATTGTAAACATTGTCACACCTCTTTGGGATTCCAACTCACCAGATATGCCACTCCCCTGTTCCTTACTTACCTTTACCTGCCAATAGACTGATGCCAAATCCAACGATGAAAAATACTTTGCCCCTGCTAGATTGTCCAATATCTAATATATCGTCAACTATGGTCAGAGGGTAGGCATCCTTCTTTGTAACAGCGTTTAACTTTCGAAAGTCCACGCAAAACGTGATGGAGCCATCTTTCTTTTTAACAAGCTCAACTGGCCCAAGGAGGTTCTATCACATTGTGCTGAAGCATATCGGTGGCCAGTTCTTCAATTTCTTTGCGGCGCTGAAAAGGTATTCTTCTGAATACCAGTCTGTTTGATTGGGCGTCCTTCGGTAATAATTAGGTGTTTGACAATACCTGTTCTACCTAAGTCTCCATCACCACCAGAACAAATGTCTCTAAACTCGTCCAATAGCGTTATGAAATTGTTCCTTTGCATTAACGTTAATGATTCCAACTGGAGATTAAACAATTCTTCTATAGGACTATTTTCTCTGTCGCAGGATAACATTTACTTGACTTTTTTCAATCTCCCCTAACCGTGATTTAGAATATATATCGTTTTAGGCACGAGGTCTTGATTAAGTATACGAACGGGTATTTGCCCATCAACTACCGTGGCAATGACTCTTCCAGGTAAATTCCATTATTCTTCCTTTTGTCATAATATGGTTGAAAAACCCACTTCAGAACCATCGTCGATATTACCTACTACTATGCCTCTGACAATGGCCTCATGCCTTCCCGGCACGATATCGTTTTCTGCTAAGACAACATTAACTTGTTTCGCACTTTCTTCTCGCTTGCCTAGCTTGGTTTTCGTTTTTCCAATTTGGCATATTCCCTTATTGAAGAAAATTTGCGCCCTATGTTTTTCCAAAAAGTCTACCTCCAGCAGCACATCTAACCATATGTCAGCTATGATAAAATCATGAGTAAAAATTTCCTTCTCCACATTAACTGACACTGATGCAATCACTAGCGTACGGATTTCATTCCCACTAGCGTTACGCAACAATTTTAAACAACGCTTTTCTTCTCTAGTTCCCGTATTATGTGCATATTCTGTACTCATGAGTGTGCTACATGCTCCTGAATCTACTAGAACCCTAGTGTGCAAACCCCTTACACTGATGTCTAACTCAGGCAATAGGTTTCTTGCCAGAACGAAGAGAATACGCTACTTCAATCTCAAGGCACTGACCAAAGCTGAATGCAATGTTTTAGGTCGGGACAATAATGTTTGGAGCCTAACATTACTGTCATATATACCAGCCAGAAACTGATCCTTAAGAGTTTCGTCCCTCTGGGTTGGCTCTAAACTAGCAGGATAAGCATATCTGTAAAGCGATCTTAAAGGCATTACAAACTGACTCATAGACCTCCTCCTTCCTGCTTTCGGGCACGGAAAACGCTCTTTCTTGTTTCCCTCTGTTCCGGTGGTAATAATTGGTTTTTCAAAATACCACACACATAATCAAAATTTTTACGGGACGACTCTGAAATGTTATAATAAATTTGGGAACTCTCTCCTGTAAAGCAAACTGACAGGAACCTAGCTTTACTTTTATCACACCATGAATAATGCAACACTATTAAAATACTGCAAATAGTTATTCCAATTACCTGAAGTAAATTTGTCGGGTAGAACAAGCGGTTTTTTCAAAACCTCTTTGAAATCATCATCAGTGTCAGACTTCCGATTCTCTCTTTTTGCTGATTTCTTAGGTGGAATTATCTGTCGTTTTTCTCCTAGCCGCTGTCACCAAATGTAGCGTTCTTATATAACTTTATAAATTAAGCATTCATAATATTACCTCAAAAACTACATTTGAAAAACTGAATCTCTCATCAAGTCCAAAACAATACTACACAAAATGAGTGACCATTGACATTGATAGTGTCGCATATGTAATCAGCCTAAAAGTACTAAGGAGAGAAATTGGTGTAGACCAGTGGCTGGGGTATTATAAAAAGTGCTCACTGTACAATAATAAATTTTAAAACCACCGATTCAAAGGTAAGTAAATTTTTATACGACAGTGACACTTAACATTGATTGTGTCCGAGTTAATTAATAGCGGCTGAATCTATTAATTTATACTAGAACGCTACATTAGTTGCTTGCTCGCTTATTCGAGTCATCTACTACCGTTTGGTGTGGAGGACGACCAAAAGGATTTCCACGTAGCGTCCGAGCACGTTGTAGAGACATTCCTCTCTCGGCCTGGTGGATGTGATGTTGTCCATCCAAGTTATCCTTCTTCCCCTGGGTCTCCTTCCCTCGCTCCTTGGTTAATGGACTTTTTTGGGCAGTCTTTGATTGTACATCCGTAGTACGTGACCAAATAACAGTAACTGGGCGTATTCCACAGTGTACAGGATGTGTTGTGCCTCTAAGCCCAGTCTTTATGGTGTAGTTCCTTATTCTGTCTTCTCCACTTTTGCCTGATACTCTTCTTAAATATCTAATCCTGTTGTTTGGATTCGGCTCCCCTTCTCCTACGTGAGGGCTCAAGGTTTACAGCCATATATCATGGTGGGAAAGTATATTGTTTTGAATACCGTTATCTTGGTTTTCTTACTGACTTCGGCCTTACAGACAAAACCCCTGTTCATTTAGGTAAATAATAAATAAATAAATAAATAGGTTCCAGCTACTCTCCTAGTCTAGAGAGTAAAATGGCTTTCACACAATAATTTTTCAATTTTATTTTTTATTTTTTTTTTAAAAAAAGCATCTAAAATTAGTTAAGATCCAATAATTAAGTTTCATTATTTATTACTTAATTTTTTAGTTTTATTGCCTGAAACTAAAACAAACAAAGTATATAGGATATAAACAACTCAAGGGTAGTATAAAGCAATATTATTACCCTATAAAGTCTTATATACATATATTCTATGGAATTTTAGCACTTGAAAAAAGAAAAAGATGAGAATATAGTTAAATTTAACTCAAAGGCAGTGAGAGACACAGGAAAAGAAAGTAATTTAGTTTTAATCAATTAAGAGGCAGTAAGAAAGACCCCAAAATGTAAGATTTTAGTTAATAAATGCAAACCATATTGTGTAGTTTGGAACTACATCATTAATAATAGGGAAATTATATTTAGCATTAAGTTACCAAGTATATATATGTGATGTCAGCACGCACAAAGGTTCCTTTGTGTTAGCTGTAACTCTTGAATTTTTTGTTATAAGAACAAATTCCTTTGAATACATTATTATCGTACAACCACAGTAAAACTGCTTCGAATTCCCAAGAATATAATCAAGCCGGCAAACTAGATAAAGATTTGGGGAAGAGGGGCACTTTTCTCTTATTTGATATATGATGTATGGATCTTGTATCATCTTGAGCTATATGTTGTATCATCTTGGGCTATATGTTGTATAAAGGATTATATTGTATCATCCTGGGCTATATGTTGTATCAAGGATTATATTGTATCATCTTGGGCTTTTTTACAATAGTGTATTGTAAATAGGTTAATTCGATTGATAATTCTACTATGTTCTCCTGTTCATATAATTTAATTTTCTAATAAATTTGTTTACTTACTTCATTACTTCATTACTTCAGATATTTTGTACGCAAATTACTTTTTGCTCAAAAACATGGTTGCAAAATAAATAATGTTAGTACGTTCTTATAGCATATTTATGTATATATATATATATACATATATATATATATATATATATATATATATATATATATATATATATATATATATATATATATATATATATATATATATATATATATATATATATATATATATATATATATATATATATATATATATATATATATATATATATATATATATATATATATATATATATATATATATATATATATATATATATATATATATATATATATATATATATATATATATATATATATATATATATATATATATATATATATATATATATATATATATATATATATATATATATATATATATATATATATATATATATATATATATAT
>KZ651253.1:3248-13311 GCA_001010745.2 Gerris buenoi | reverse complement strand
GGGGGGGGGGGGTCTAGCAGACAGTGTTATTGGTTTAGTCGAAGGTGGTTGTAGGGAGTTGGTGTCAGATGTTCTGTGGCTGTGTTTCATGAAACATTGACCAGGCGTTGCCGTTGTAGCTTGGGGGTCTTGCCCTGCGGTCAGGTTCAGTTTTCATATGAAGCTGGTTCCCTCTCACACTCTCTCCCAAGAGATTTCCACGAGTGAAACGGGAGGCAATGTTTCACTTTACCCTCTCACAGTCAGGGAAAACCCTGATCAATTATTAATATTTTTCATATTGTAGGTTTCTGCTCGGGGACTTTCACCCTTATGGTTTACTTAGTTTGGACCGCACTCTGGGTTTCTCCACATCTTACTTTAATTGACGACGTTTTACGCAAGGGTTTTCCCTACTTAGACCTTTACAACCCATTTTGCTACATTCTGACTCTTTCTGAAAACTCTTAATGAAAACAATGCAGTCCTTACACCAACGTCGACGTTTGATCATGGGACATGAAAAAAATTGTCTAACTTAACAAGCGTTGTAAGTTCTTAATTTGAGAAAAGTGTGCTTCAGTGTTTGAGTGGTTGTCTAACGATAACTGCTGTAATAATTGAACGCACAAAATTCGGCATACAGATGCAACTTAGCATTCGTGACAGCTGTATGGTTTTAGAATTTTCAAACAAAATATTTTCAAGATGGTGATCATTGTGGTGGACGACTAAACAAAAAGTTTTTAGTCAGCATGATATGTTTATATATTGTTTTGAAGGTTTTGAAGAGTAGGAAAATAATATGCAATTATTACTGCCGATAGGTTGCATTCCAAACCCACGCATTTAGGATGTACACAATAATCATTACCTAGCTCTTTACATTTTCTAAATTAATACATTAATTCATAATAGACAGACAAAAAATTGATCAACAGAGAGACAGAAAGGGAACCAATTTAGAAAATGTAAAGAGCGCAGACGGTTAAAATTAAGTTGGGCCATCTGTGGTTTAATTTCGACAAACCATTCAAATTTCATATTAAACAGATAAGTACTTTTGAAGATATAGGCCTAAATAAATGTATGTTTGTGCGCATATGCAAGATAAAATAATGGGCGCAGAAGGTTGAAATATATATGGGATCAACAATAGGCTAAGTATGCCCTACCATCCAAATTTCATTAAAATCAGAAGTGTTGTTTTTAACATATCTTGGTTCGAAAAAATGAATAATTACAAGATAAAAACTTTTTATATACTACGTTTTTTAATTCAATTAATTAATTTTTTGTTTACTTGGTTTACTTATTCTTTTTTGCTGTCATTCAATGTTTACCTCTCAATAAAAAAATCTTATATTTGAAATCTGTCAAAGGAGGTAAATATTGGGGAGGTCAAAGGATTGTAAATATTTGGGATATGACAAAACAAATAAAATAACTTGCGGATTTTTTCTGAACTAACTTTTCATACAGCAAATTTGCTGAAAACTAATTAAATTCTGCTGAAAAATGACTAAAAGCATTAAAATAATGTATTGTCATCGTGTTCTGAGCTGTTCTGAAAGTTTCAAATGTCTAGCTACTCGGGATGTTAGTTAAAATTCGATCGCAAGATTTGTACCGGACATACAAACAAACACACAAACAAGAAAGCAAGTTAATAAAAACGTAGTAAAAATTGGATTTTTTTTATCAACAATATCTCGAAAACGGTATGTCTCACTTAAACATGCATATGACATTTTTAGTGTAGAATTAGGAGAGAAATATTTTTGTTAATAACACTTAAATTTAAATAAACAGTTTTGCGTAAAAAGTTAAAAAAGTAAATTTTGAACTTTAAGAGGGGAAGGGGGGGGGGAGCAAACGTGGGAGAAGTGGATATTTGTGAGAAAATGTACCTCTTATCATGGTCTATCATCAGGAAAAAATCCAGCTTTCCCCTAATTAGTTGCGGAAACAGCCTGTTTTTGGCCTTTATTGACTGGGCTATGAGGAAAAAGAAAACAATTATAGCAGAAATATTGAAATAAAGACATGGCTTACTGCGTCAAGGCTTACCCGTCTATCAAATGCAGTCTCACCACTAGGAAGCTGCACTTAACGGACGAAATACATGAGAACATCTTACAAGCATATCTAACTTAAATAAGGATGAAAGGAGGTTCAGCCTTCAACACATGTTTGCATAAATTATTAAGTTTCTTACAGTGGAGAATGTGTTTCTTTATTCCTCTTTTTAAACCATTTTACGAGGTAAGGAATACAGAGTGGTTTTTAACTCGATATTATAGTATCGCAGCTAGTCCAAGTCCAGGATTACTTCCAGTCCGCATGAATTAAGGAGTCTGCGGACTCGACATCTTAAAAGCATTCACCATAATTGTCACTTGTAACATATTATATCCTAGATATGGAGGTTTCAAGGGCACAATTCAAGACATGTTAAAAGTGTTTTGTTTGTGTATCATATGATTTTGTTTTCTCTATTCCATTCCTCACTATTATACTTCCCAATGATTTACATCTTCCTTTTTTCTTTTATTGGCGCATAAAAAACAAGTTACCAATACACACAGAAAGAAAAGACATAAGAGTGAGATACCAAAAGCCATTGAATCTAATATATATATATATAGATATATATTTATAAATGAATATCATTTTTGAGGAGGTAAAACTGCTAGAAAGAATATCGCATATAGTTGAGGGAATATTGGACGAGGTTCTTTTTTTGATATATTGCCGAGGGATTTTCAAATATTGTGTGGGTTTAGATAGAGAGCTTTTGGGAGGGAAAAGAAGGTTTGTTTTATTCGGTGGGCAAGTCTAAGGTTTTATGCTGTCGGAGGCAAAAGGTTATGTAAGGAAGACGTATAATGTAATGTCCCATAGAGTTCGAGGTGGGGTTTATACACGTAGTGCCACTGGGAGGTGGGTTTTCCACGGCCCAGCACTGTTTTACTTCAATAAAGTGATTTATAGCTGCTATATTGCGGAGATATTGTGGCATCAGGTGAATCCACGTATATATCCCTAGTCCTATCGACAAAACGCTTCTTCCAACCTATACCCAGGACCAAGGGTTATGTAGAAGGTAAGAGGACACCTTACGTAAATTCCTTATGGGAGAAAGCAGAAAATCTTACCTTACAGAGAACAAATTTCCTTTTCCTAACTCTCTCTTGGCTTGAGTGGGAAAATATGTCCATACGTCAGTTTTGAAGTGGAAAGGGGTGGAGGGGGGAGAGGGGGGCAAAGAAACGGAAAACCGTTATACATAATTTTACAATCGGGTATAAAATACATATTATAGAGAAAGTGGAGAGGTAGAAACCGTCGTGGATTCCCTATACAACAAACCATAATAATTGATATATGGCGATGGGGGTACAGTAACTAGAAATTTATGGGTATGTTACATAAAGAGGTTTCGGACTGCTCTCTCGGAAATATTGATGTTATTGGGTAAAGGGGCAAGCTACCCGGAGGAAATATCCGTCTATAGCCGGCCGACATTGCGCTTTGGATTCGCTGTAAGGTTTTCCCTCGACGCTTTCCGTCAATACCTCCACAACTCACCGTTTCCCTTTCTAAAATAGCAGTTTGAATGAAAATTGCAAATCTACGGCCATTATACATTATAACCCCAACATGTAAATATGACAGCTTTATTTCTCAGGTATTTTATTACCTTTCTAATAAGGTTTGTTACCACAGCAATACTATTAACTATCTGTCAGACTTACTCGTTTTTTTTAGCTGAACACAATACCGTTGTATTCCAGAGATAAACAATAGATAAAAGGAGTTTTTTCAATCTCCTTTATATTTGAATATAAGCACATTATAACAATTTGAAAGCAGAAATTGGTTTAATGTAATCTCAAAACAGCTTTCGATTTATACTTATATCGTCTTTAAAGGTCTACAACAAATAGAAAAATCTGTTCACACTTATTTCCACACAAGCGAATTATTTACATATTTACCTATTTTATTATGTTCTCTTTTTTCTTTCGAAAGGCTTTTTTGAATCTTTTAAATATTCTAGGATGAGGGTTCTGGACAAAGTAAAAAAAAAACTAATAATTATACTGGATAATGCGGTGGTGATTCCAACGGTCGTTTACAGGAAATAGAGTTTATTAACTCGATTAAAAGAGGGGAGGAAAGGGTCGTAACTTATAATTAAATTTTAAACAAACAAGAGTTATATTGTTTGTTCAAACCTCTCACTTTTGGACGAAATGAGAACTAAAAATTTAAGTAACTTTTGTCGAGAAAGGGGGTGGGATGTTGCTTTCTGAGTGGTGTTCAAGGCGATGAAAATATCTTCAAGCCGAATCCTTCTCCCTGCAAAGTTGTTTTCATGTTTTAAAACAAAGTTAAAGAAGCGCTCACAGATTCAAACCGGAGGTTTAAATCGACTCGAGAATAATTAGCCAAGATAGGGAACTTTTAAACCTTCCCTCACTTGAAATCCTCTCAATTCTAACGCGTTTTCAAGAGAAGGAGAAAGAGAGAGAGAGAGAAATAAAAAACAAAAAAACATTTTAAACCCCTAAAACCTCTGAAACAAACTTTCGCCTCCGGTTTTTGAAACGGTCCGAAATAAACAAAAAGCCCCGGACAAATAGAAGGCATTGAGTGAGAGTACAAGGGCTTTCCCTCGGGGAAATTGTTTCATGTTCCTTGACGAGTCTGCCGAGGCAAAGTTTCACAAAACAGACAACTTTCATTTGGAGAGGGAAAAGTGAGCCAGATTTCATCATTTTGAGGGGTAAGGAGAGTCAAAACCTACCTCCAACTTAACACACCAAACCGAGCTCATAGACTTTCACCCAAATCCTCCATATTTCCTTATCCCTTCTTTCAATCATATCCTCCGTCTTTACTTATTCCATTTCTCAATAATTTCTTCCGTCTTTGTCCTTCTTAATCCTCTTCGAATGATGTTTAAATAACCTCTTTATTTATTTCTACAGAGCAGTAACAACAACGTAGTAAACTCTTCCTTAAATATAATTACAGATACCAATTTTCTATTTGTTCAGTTGTCACGTGTTTTCGCAGGTAAATTCAATTTGTATTGAAACTCTAATCGAAATTTGAAGTTAAATAATTCAAACCCATTGCGAAATCAAACCTTGTCTTCCATATTAAACTTTACATTTCATTATATTTCCAAGAAAATAAAATTTTATTCAGAAAAGCGACTATTATGTCCCGATGTTTGACCTTATATTATGGCCTTTAACTTAACGCTTGGTTTGGGTTTCAGAATAGTTCGTGAATACATTGATCAATTCTGCTCATTTATGAATCAAAATCGANTATGGCAAAAATGTATTTTTGACATATTTCTAGTGGATAGCACAACAACATATAAGGACTGATTTTTTTTTTATTATATTACAATAAATAAACCTTAAACTATAAGAACATTGGCTGGACAAGATCGATCAAGCTTATTAGTGGAAGGAAAGCTAAGCTTTACTTTCCATAATTAACCATATTCGACTTGAGAAGCATGCTCTTGCCCAGGTGCCAGTAAACTCGCTTGAATTGACTGGAGTTTTGAATTCCCATTGACCAACTGTAAAACAGTAAAGGCTGTTATGTGCCGCTCAAATACTCTTTTCCTTAATCATTATTACCTCAGGGGTTTTCTTAGAACTAGTTTAGGTACTAAGGGCAGATTACTCCAAACGCTACAATTACTTAGACGCTACGGAGAGACAAACACACACAGACGCAGACAGACAGCTAAAAACCACTCAAATGGTTGAAAAATTACCCAAAATGGTTAAATCCGTTAAAAACATTGGTTTCGGATTTTTTTTTGGGAGAAAACAATACTTTTCCTTTAAAGGTATGGAAAAAGTAAAAAGTTTTTATTGAAGCTATAAAAGAGCCTAATATTATTGTCCGAAAACCCTTTTATATTAAAAATTTTGTCTTTCAATGATATTATTCGTAACAAAATCCTTCATATTATTAATATAATATACTAAGCTTATCCCTGAACTATTCAAACATTCTTATTTTTCTTTTTAGTACTTAGAATAGCTAGGGAACGCCCGGGGTTTGGTCTGGCGCCCCAAGGCGGCGCCCCGCTCTGGCGCCGTCTGACTCCCCACGCTCTGGCCCTGAAGGGCTCCAGCCCTTTTTATGGCCCATAAAATAACCCCGCTCAGCTACATAAAAGATTTTATTTCCTCCTTAGCCACAGTTCTCTCTTTCTCCCGCTCTTGATTTAGTAAAAGGATGAATCTATTGATAGCTTATGTTTTATTATACGAGTAATGAAAAAGAGAGAAAAAAACTAAAATTTATTAAATACTTTTTTTCTTTTTTCGTTGGACAAAGTAGTGATAAATATATCGAGTTTTGAAAACGAGATGATTCTAATAAAATTCCAATAATTTTTGGGTAGATATAACTTTGGTTAATTTAATTAACTAAACTTGATATTTAATTAACTAAAATTAATCAAATATCAATAAAAACCAAAGAATCTATACATTAATTGCTATAGTTCACACGTGTATTATTTACCTAAATGTATTTTTAGTGAACTAAACATTCCTTTGTCTTAATAGTTAAATTAGACAAAGAAATGTATAAATTCAAATTATATCTATTTATAATCTAAACTAGGGGAGTGGCAATATAAAGAAGTACCAACTAATGTGAATAATAAAGCAATTTTTCAAACAAATTATTGAAGTGACACAAAAAATTCTCTTTTGAGTTTTTAAGGGGTTTTCGGAACTTTTAAACCTTCCCTCACTTGAAATCCTCTCAATTCTAACGCGTTTTCAAGAGAAGGAGAAAGAGAGAGAGAGAGAAATAAAAAACAAAAAAACATTTTAAACCCCTAAAACCTCTGAAACAAACTTTCGCCTCCGGTTTTTGAAACGGTCCGAAATAAACAAAAAGCCCCGGACAAATAGAAGGCATTGAGTGAGAGTACAAGGGCTTTCCCTCGGGGAAATTGTTTCATGTTCCTTGACGAGTCTGCCGAGGCAAAGTTTCACAAAACAGACAACTTTCATTTGGAGAGGGAAAAGTGAGCCAGATTTCATCATTTTGAGGGGTAAGGAGAGTCAAAACCTACCTCCAACTTAACACACCAAACCGAGCTCATAGACTTTCACCCAAATCCTCCATATTTCCTTATCCCTTCTTTCAATCATATCCTCCGTCTTTACTTATTCCATTTCTCAATAATTTCTTCCGTCTTTGTCCTTCTTAATCCTCTTCGAATGATGTTTAANTTTGGTATAACGTCTGCGTGATAAAGACTAATACTAAATAATATATATATACAAGAGAGCTATTATAGAAAATTAATATTGAAGTTAACTGTAAATGTTAACTTCACCAAAACTCTATAAAAAAAAATCTATAATTATCTTAATCTTAATCTGGCTCTATTTCCTAAATTTCTAACAACCCTATTTTTCCAAAAAAAACCTTAGTGACATTAGAAAATTTAGTCGTAATCTGATATACACTAAAATAATATTATTTATTTTAGTAAACTATTTTCTTCTTTAAAGTCTCAAGTTTCAAAAAGAAAAAAAAAATCTTTATTTTTAAATTACTTTGGAATGATACCGGATTTTGCAGGGGTTTTACTTTCTGAAACAAAATATAGTTTATTTTCCTACAATTTACAAAAATAATATTTTAAAATACGTTTACCATCGACAGAGAGCAGAAGACAGGCAACATGAGACAGGTGACAAAATCTTTCTCACCGGGAAGGCATGAGTCCGTGTGTCTTTGTCGTGAAAACAATTATGTCTTAGTTGTTAAAAATAATTTAATAGATCAATTTAGTAATATTACCTGTGTTTTCGGTGTGAAGCCACCTTGGGGTACAGTGTCAATGTTACAAAACACCTTTCTTATGGCAATAATATAAATAGTCTCTCCATTTAAACTTACTAATCTGATTATTTTATTATACATAACAACTTTTAGCCTTCATTAGGAGCCTTCATGAGTCATGAGGCTCGACTATCCGAATATATCCTAGATAGCTTCCATATTGTCCTTATATGGAGGTCAAGAGGAATAATATAAATCGTCTCTCCAAGTAAACGAGACTCTTCATAGACGCTTCCGTATATTTATATAAAGGGGCCCATTCACAGTCGAACCAGTCGGCGAGCCGGAGCATTAAATCCTTCCCTCCTCGAGCCCGACTGGCTCGCCGTTGTTCATACACATTCGAACCCTCGCACCAACTGGCTGTCTCATTTCAGTTGTGATTTCAAATGTATGTTATAAAAACATGGCCCCAAATAAAATAAAAATTGATGTGAAGTGAAGAAGTAAAACCGCATAAGGTCGAAGGAAAAGTTGAGGAATAAATCTTATTTTTCTCAAGTTAATCTGTTACAAACTGTAAAAGTTCAAGAACTCGAAGATTACAAACATTTTTTACGAACTGTCCTAAAATTGAAAAGAAAGAAATGCACATACACCTGCGATGAAATATCACAGACGATATTAGTCTGATTGTGACATTTTTATTTTGCGTTGGCAATAGTAGTCAAGATGAAACACATTATTTTATTTATTCTGTAATTGTCTGCAAAAGGATGCTCTCTTAGCAATTTTATTATATTATTACTATTACATAGCCTTTGTCGCACTTGGATTAACTTCTCGACATTTTTATTTAAGTTCTACAAATGCAATGTTTCTCAAACTTCTATTTCAATATGCCTATTATTTAACTTCTGAAAGCAAGATCTTTCCCGGTATAGATTAATAAATGAATCCCAAAAATGTTTATTTTCCCCAAACTTGACGAAATTATGTTAACAACAATTAAAAATCCCCAGAAAAAAACAAAACAATTAACATAAAGCTATGTAATTAAGAGAAATCAGATACAATACAGTTTACAAAAAACCGTCACATAAAAGTAACGAGCCGGTCGGAGGCTAACCACACACATGCCAACTTAGTACGAGCTTGTCGGGTGCGTTGTAGGGCTCGCTTGTTTTACCGGCGAACCTCCAACCCCTACCCAACCTCGAGCCCTGCCACGAACTCAGCCCCACACACAGGCGAGCCGGTCCCCGCAACCTACATCACGCACCGGCTCGCCGACTGGTTCGACTGTGAATGGGGGCCTTTATAATTAAAAAATAAAAAATAATTTTAAAAATGCAACAAAATTATTAGGTAGTGTCTAGTTGTATTGTTTTTCTTCGGATCTGAAATAGATCGAGAATCCTGAGCATAATATAGTGTATGTGTATATTATTGGCTTGTGGTGTTCTTCCTTTGTATTAGATTTCAGATCGCTAAAACAAATAAAGCGGGCTTAAACATTTAAAATGAGAGAAAAAAAACATTTTCTCTAACATCTTATGTTGTAACATATCGGTTTAAATAAAACTTCACTTAAATTATCTAATGTACCTACTATTGAAAAGTGGATGTTAAAGTTCAACCTGATATGAGTAGAAGTTTTTATAGTCATGTTCCCACTACGACGCTCTTTACTAAAATCAACCTCTTGAATTAGCATATTTTCATGATTAACTATTTTCTCAATATTCAATATTTATTGTATTACGCTCGTTTCAATGAAAAAGCCACGCGATGCTAAGTTAAAATGTTAAGCCGCCTGGAGACGATGATCCCGGCTAGGAAGAAGAAAGGACTTTAATAAGTTTATAAGTTAGTTAGTTATAAGGACTTTTTAAGTTTACTCTATTTATGTATATATTTAGAGCGGGCAGCGAAATAAGTGCGTCTTACTAGAAGATATGACAGACTGCCTGAGGAGCTATGGCCTTTTTGGCAGTTTCGAAAATCTGCAGCTAGGGGGACGATCTTCATACAGGGGCTATAGGAAATAACATTTTATTAATCATAAAATGGATAAATAAATAAAAGATAGAATTGATAAGGAAGGTTTGATAAGTTACAGGGGGGAAGGAGGAAGGTTATGATGTCACATTTTGGAGAGGAAAGTTTTGATGCTATATTTAGGAGGGGAAGGTTTTGGAGTCTTATATAGGGGGGGGGGGGGGGGTTTTTT
>KZ651252.1:615027-645215 GCA_001010745.2 Gerris buenoi | reverse complement strand
TTATATATTTAGATTAATGATAAATTTCTTTCTCTATAAATTTAAATGATAACATTAGTTTTAAAATCCTCAAAAATAACAACAAAAAAAAAATCGGGGTGGGGGGATAGACAAATAAATTACATTGATAAATAATTAGGGGTTTAAGGTTTTTTTTTATTGATTTCAAATTACGATTTCATATAAAATTCATTGAAGAATTATAGCGAAATAGAACGTTTTTTTTTTTTTTAATAAAATTTGGATTGAATGTTTACTCAGTTTTAAAATCCAAATACATTCAGGGTCAAGAGAAAAAGAGGCATTTTGAATTATGAGCCCACATTGTACTTTTAAGTTTCTCACATTGGTCATGCAATTGTACATTTTATTTTGAAGATGAAACCTTATTAGCAATTTAAACGTGTCAAAAAGGGTAAAGATAGAAAATAAAATGTACAATAATAAATGGGCTAAACATTAAAAATGAATTAGACTAATGCAATTCAACTGAGTAAATAATAATCCAAATTTGGAAAAAAAAGTTTGTACAAATCAAATAAGGCTAGGAATTGGTAGTGTAAATAAGAAGGAAAAATAACATTATTAAACCGAATTTAATAAATATTGTACATTTTACAACCGAAAAAATGAATATAGTAGACTGCCGAAAATATCGTTAAACAAGAAAAATTTCTATTACATTAACGGGATGAATTAACATCGACAGGGGAAAAACATTACAAACAACTACAGACAGGACTTGAACAGAGACAAGAGGGATTCGACAAACATATTTGGAAGAGAATCAATCGACCCCGTAATTCGGGGTCATTCAAGGATATACGTATACGATATGAGGAGTAGAGAAATAACAAGAATTTAATTATTTAAACAAGGAGATAATAAGACGCTAAAACCAAACAGAACTCTTCATACTTCAAAATCATTAAGAGATAATCAATCTAAACATAAAAATAATAAATTATAATTATTACTACAAATGGAAACTAAATTTATAGAATTTTAGTATTATTAAAATTGGAAGATTCCTATAATTTGTTTGATTAACTTAAATTTGAGAAAGTAAAGGAAAAAATTAAAAAATACTACAGTACTATTTTTATACAAGACCGAAAGTACTGAAGGAGTAATGCATGTTTAGCGCCTTACGAGCCCTTGATTAGTCTAAGTACTGAGAGGAGTGAAGAGTTGTTAACGACGTGGGCCCCAGGGAGTACTCTTGTTGGAGGTGTTAGCACTGCTGCCCTGGAACGAGGGGAAATCCTGCTGTGAAGCTACGTCCGGAGCATTGTTAACGACGGGAGGTGGAGCATGATCAGCTCCACCACCTCCGTGCCCTCCACCGTGACCTCCTCCATGTCCACCTCCGTGTCCATGATGACCATGACCTCCGCCACCCCCACCTCGGCTACCTCGTTCCCATGGTGCACCCTTAACCACAAATCCGCTCCCGTTTGTCGATACAGATTTTACTTCTTCTCTCTTCACTTGGTAACGCTCTCTTTCGGTAACATCCTCCAACTATAAATAAAAACATATTGTAGAAAAAAAAATAAAAAAGCTTTCCCTTTCATTATTAATTATTATAAATTAATTATTATAAAAAAAAGAAAAAATAAAATCAAGGAAAGAGTAAAAGTGACACTATAAATAATAATAATTATGAAGAAGAGAGATTAATAAAATATATAAATTTTTAACTATTGAATTTTGATTTTGTTTTGCCGGTGCCGATTTTAGTGGCACTTTTTTGCCTAAATGAGTCACCTAGACACTTGAGTTATCATCTCTGTCTTGCCCGATTCTAAATTGCCAAGTCTATCATTAAGTAACACAATAATATTGTCACCACAATTTTATACAATTAACAGATTTATATTATCTTCAGTGTAAGTGGTTAGCATAGTGAGTGTAAGACTACTACGCTACATATTTATTTTAGAAGCTTTTATGACAAAATTACAGTACAAAGTGGAGGTAGAATAGGGCTATAGAAAAATTAAGGAACCCAAGGTAAGGGATATGGAGGCAGTCAGGTAAAACATTATTTTTTAACTGCTATTTTTAAAGCTAAACAATAATATCCTTATTTTAATATACCTAAAAACTAATACACGTAACCCACTGATTAGTCAGTGTCTAGGTGTCTATTCTGATGTGCCAAGCCAAAAAACCGTATCTACCGTTTTTTTTTGGACAAAAAAGTTTTGAGATAATCGACTTTAAAGTTTTCATAGTTTAAAGGCTTATAACTCCCTTATTATTCGTCCGATTTTTTATTATTTTATATCAATGAATTAAGAATTTCATTCTCTTTAGAGCCACATTTGTTTTACCTAAGTTAAATAAATACATTTTTGGGGGGATCAAATTTGTGAAAACACCTGTAGATAATGTGTTTTTCTATGTGAATATAACAGGTTTAACGTAACTGTGGTGTAAGTTGACGTAAAAATTCTTGAAAGTTGACTGTGATTTCAGAAGCGAAATTACCGTATCTACCGTCAGATACGGTCTTTTTCCTTCTGATTTGTTACTTAAGACAATTTCACTTAGTAAATTGTCCTTTAATACAAAAACCTTAACTAAAAATCTCTGTTTTCTCGTATTTAGGATGAAGATAAAGCTTCGGGACCATCAAAAACGACCCCCCAAAACCCTGAATATGTCAAAACCTTATTTTCGACCAAAATGACAGATACGGTTTTTTGGCTTAGCACGGCAGTATTGGAGTCAGTGACTAAGTGTCAATTAGGTATCATGACTCTTAATTTTATATTAAGACAATTTGAAGATGAAACCTTTATTATTTTTTAACAACAAACACCTCTAATAAGGTTTGAAGATGTCCCAAAATTAGGGATAAAGTATTACCTTTTAAAAGTATTACCTTTAAATCAATCAATTAAAAATGAGTAATCATTTACCCTGAAAGACAGGAAGAATTTAATAAATTATATATGAAAAAGAGGACTACATATATTTATATAAAATGAATAAGTAGCAATAGATAAATTAACATAAGAAAATAATACATAATTTCCACCAAAACACGTCCAAACTAGCCAATTTTTCAAAATTTGATTTTGAGGTTTAAATTCTTCACTGACCAATTTGAATGAAAAGGACTTCATAATGCAGCAGGAGGTGTAACAAATAAATCTAAATTTTTATATTCTAGGCTTAATTTAAAGTAGTTTAAAAATAAAATAAATGCTTACAAATTCATCTTCAAGCATAAGGAGTCGTTCCTTGGCATCCAAAACTCGTTCTTCTTCACCAGATATAATGACAAGATTGGGATCGGGGTCGGTGCTTCGAGGGAATTTAATTTCAACACCGTATTCATCCATGATCTTACGAATGTTGCGGCCTTTGGCACCAATGAGGCGCGAGTGAACACGACTGTCAATCTTTACCTCCTCACGAGCACGGTCATTCTAAACACAACAAACATGTTTTAGTCATAATAACAAGAGCGATAATAAGAACGGAAATTTATTATAGTATTTCTTTATAAAATTATACTAAATTAGGATGATAACGAGTATTGTAATTTTACATTTTCAGAAACAGATATACCACTTAAATGGATTACACATAAAAGTACAGTTTTTTCAGGTAAGTAGTATCAAATAATATACAAAGAGTGATAGCCCGAAGAGCTACTTAAGTTCAGTTATTTTGACTAGAATATATAATCGTTAGACATTAAAAGTAAGATCTTCCAAATTAAACTGTATTACCCTTTTCCTTTTATAAAATTAAATATTTCCCAAAGAAAAGTAGATTAGAGTTCCCTAGAAGTGTTTTAAGGTCATTAAAAGAATTCTACTGTCAAACAATAGGGATCAATGGATGATAGACCTACTGACTTGGCTCGTGCCAAATCAGTAGATCAAAGAGATGACCCTATGAGTCGGTTAGAAAAATGCTGTGTACAGTAGTCTCATTGAAGAGCATTAGCTGTTTATGAGGGCAGTTTTTTGAAGTGGCTCACGCTATACAGTAGACCCCCGATAAACGTTGCTGAAAATGCTAATTCTGTCAAGTAGGAGAAAAAACAGTCATGATAAACACTTTGGTCTAACCCCTCCGTGTGTAATTATTCTTAAGAGGTAACTCAGGTTTAAGTTACCTTATCAAATTAGCCTTGTTCAATAATAGATATAAGAAATAGTTATTTTAATAAAATTAAGTGAAATTGTAAGCTCATAGACACCTCTTAGCAATTAAGTTGTTTTTAGATATGTCTCTAGTGGTATGTATCTTTTTTTAACTTCTGTTGAGAATTTATTTTTGTTTTACAAAAAAATAAAGTGTTAACTTTCCAACAAACTAGCGTAAACTACAAAATAAAGATGTTGAAGGTATCAGGCTTGATAATGCCCCTCAAGGAACGACAGATAGCTGTTGTATATTCATCAATTTTTAGCACTTCATGATCTAACACCATAAAGGCCTCAATTGCACATCCTAAACTCATCAAGGTCAATTTTCAAAATTCACTCATTCCTACTGCCTTAACCCCCACACTTCTTCCCAAACTCTCTCAAAATTTAATCAGATCAGAGTGAAGTCAACGCTAACTCATAAAATTCTACTGAAATAACATACCAGCTGAGATACGATAGCTAAGATCTCATCTTTAGCTAGCTGTACTTTGTCCTCATAACCGGTGATAGTGATGATCTCTTCATCAGGCTCACCCTTCCTAGGTATGTTGATCTGCACACCAAAATCTTCCTTAATCTTAGTAATTGTAGCACCTCTTTTGCCGATGATCTTTGGATGATACTCGGGATCAACAGTCATCTACAAAAAAATGAATAAAAATGATAAATGCAACTAAGTAATCACTTGAAAACACAAAGGACAATTTAAGTAAAAATATATATTATATAGATATTTTTTTATATTATAAAATTTAATATACTGCATTTTTATAAAATGTTTTAGAGTAAGATTTTTTTTTTTTTTTTAATTAAATGGTTTAGCTTTCTTTTAGAAAATATTAAGGGTGGCCATTAAGTAGTTATTCTGCATTTAAAACCTTTACGCTGGAAATGAATGTGGACAAAAAGGCAGCATTATATGGCCACCAGATTTACCAGACAATACACCTATACTCTTTTTAAAATTAGTATTAACTTTTGACACTTAGATTGACCAACCTATACGAGGAAAAAACTTAAAAACCACTAGGCCTGAGGAGGGAGGGGTGGATCCAGTGACATTTTTATTGGCCTAGTTAGTCAGACCTTCTCGAATTCAAGATCCAGGGCTCTCATTGGCTCCCCTCAACATTTTTTCGATTTTCTAGCTCTGTCAAAAGTTAATACTAATTGTAAAAAGAGAATAGGACTTCTTATTTTGACGAGTAGGTAATCAGTGGTGTAGCTAGGGCATTGGGGGGCCCCCCTGCAAGAACTTCTTGGGGGCCCCTCACCAAAGAAAGTTGAGCAGAAAAAAAAGATTTGCGTTCATGACTAATGGGGGGCCCCTGAAAATGGCAATACAGACGTATGGTAGTTAGATTTTTTTATTATCCTCTAAAGGGGCCCCCATCAACATTGGTACATGGAGTTGGGGGGCCCCCTACCACTGAGGCCCTGCCCTCAATAAGGGCACACGCGGGCCCACAGTTACGCCATTGTAAGTATTGGAAGTTTTTGAGAGAAAGGCTCAAATAGTGAATGAAATGTTAGAAGTCAAAACTGAAGCATTCATGGACATGTATTCAGAACACAATAGTTACGTGTTAAAAAGTGCTTTGAATTTGTTGGAAGATAATTGAAACGTTAAGGATTCAATTAAATGTAACAAAACTCATTTTAATATTAAATAAAATCAATTATTAATAAAACAAACCACTGTTGGAAGTTTTATCAGTTATATAAATTATTAATTTATATAATTTCATTGCATTTGCAAATATATATTACATAGTATTGTACAGCAACTTTTGGGCCATGTCACAACGTAGTGTTGAGTAATATGTATTAAATTTACTAGCGATAATAAATAACTAGTAATAATAAATTATATAATCATTATCTAAAGGTATCTGTTAAATAGGAGGACACCACAATGGTGAAAAAAGTAGATTATTTCACTCAACAATTAGTCTTAATTAAATTGGGGATTTTAGGTGATATAAAAAGTATAAAGTACAGTAGAACCTTGATAATCTGAGCATTGGCTAATCCAATCCCCACCGAGGGACGTCATTAATAACACAGGTAAAAATTAGTAATACTTTTAATTTCTATTAGTTGCTGAACTTTTAATAGATATTACTTTAGATAATGTCACTGATTTACAGAGTAATGGACTTTTTATTCTAATAATATTTACCCTTTTTAGCACTCACACATTTCAGCCATTAATATGACAATATCATCATATTTGATAGGTGGAACGATTTGAAAATTCAAAGCACAGCCAGTCCCAATTAGTTTGGATTAAAAAAGTTCTATTGTATAGTATAATATACAGCACAAACATTTAAAATAATAATAATTGTTATAAAACATAGTTTGTCCTAAATTTTCAAAAAATTGGTAAAAGTGCAGTGTCTATTATATTGTTTTTAAGATTATTTTTTTTTAGAAAAGTATAATAAATGGAGAAGTATTTTATTACTGTCTATCCTCTAGAGGCAAAACACTCGTTTACAAATAAACAAATTTGGCAAAAAGAGTGTTGATCGTATCATTTAACTTGACTATGGTTTTACTTACAGTTATTTTGTGTGATTTCAAAAGCCTGTCTGCTTTCTCTTCGTCGAGTTCTTTGATTTTATCTTGCAATCCTTCTCTAGCTGCTTCAATAGCAGCAGGGCAACCCGTGATCTAAAATAAGCAAATAAAATGTTCATTAGAATGATGATCACAAAAACGGATATTATTTATAGTAGGCAGGAGAGATTGATTAGTGGACAGAGAAAATGATTTCTTAAAAGTTGATGAATTCTTAAACTTAGAATATGAAATTAAATTTACACAAATATTATATTTAATACAAATAAAAATAAATAATTCAAAAATTTTTAATTAGGTATGTCAGTTATAAAAAAATTAAAAAATTCTTTTCAAAAAAACATCTAAAAACAAACTTGGAAGACTTTCATTTCCTAAATTCGTAATTATTTTTTTAATATGACCATTTTTCTCTAAATTTACAGTATTTCTACCATTCAAAACCTGAAGAAGCCCAGATTCCCTAGGCGAAAGCTTGTTAAATAAAATAAAAGGACTTTCATTCCAAGTAACACCTAACTCCACATAAGAAAACCTTCAAATGAAATTAAATTACAGTAGAATCCCGGTATTTCATATCCCATTATATCATATATCCCGATAAATCGTATATTATTGCCAGTCCCTTAAAAAAATCCCGATAATTGGTATAAAACCAATGTATTTCGGTCCCCTCAGTAGAACGTATTTTTTTCCCTTTCGAGGTGAACATAAACGTCTTATAACTCGTATAATAATCCTGATAAAATGTATGAATGGAGGGGGGAATTTCCCAAATTTTGCTTATTTACTGGCTATATCTGTTGTTTTACTCTACTCAGAAAAAAATAACAACAGTTCACACTTCACAACAATTAGAGGAAGTATAAGTAAGTGTTTTTATTTTTATTAATTCCGAATTGCAAAGGAACCTATTGGAGGGAACATTCTTCGGGGAAAAAATTAGAACTCTCGCGTGACGTTTGATCGGCATTAAACAAAGACTCAGGGGGGAGAGTGTGATTGTGTCCACACCAAATGTAATTCCTGGACAGCCTAGATTCTAGATGAAGGAATAACTCTTATAATTCTGAGAAAAATGGCGGTTAAACGTATATGAAAGGAGAGGACCCTTTTCCAAGATTTGATTATTTACCTCCTTCTGTTCTACTCGGATAAAATGCTATGGGGATAACACCCGAAAATGGTTTAGTTACAAAAAAAAAAATTATAATTTTTTTTAAACCAATTACATATTTAATTTTTTTATGATCATAAACAGTGTATTTTTATGTGCAAAATAAATACAAGTCTTAATTATTACATTAATTTTTCTTTTTTATTAATATACATTAATATTTCATAATCCCGATTTAGTGAACTACTCGATATATTGTATTTTTTCTTCGAACCCTTGAAGATACGATACATCGGGATTCTACTGTATTATTTAAATTTAAATGATTTAAAAAACCTTAAACTAGTGGAATAACATAGGTCTTTTAAGGGGATAGCAATATAAGAAGGCAACTAAATATCTTTTTTCAATAAGTCTGCCGTCTGTGTCTGCTCCAGGTCTTCAGGGCATAAATAAAAACTATGTTTTTATTACTGCATGCGATATTTCAGCCCCACTAGGGCCATTAAGTTGTGCAAGAACCAACACTTTGTCGAGCAACTATAGGAAAAATGATTACTTTTATCGACCCAACAAACAAAGCTTGGAACAAAGAAATAAATATAAAATACCTTGATGCTGTTAAGTTCAAGCTCAGTTTTCGGAACCTCAATGCTGACATCATATCGTTCCATAAGTTCCCTGATAGACTGTCCTTTGTTTCCAATAATACCTCCGTGATATTCATAAGGTACTTCAACCTGCATACAATCAGAAAATATTTTAAATTATTAAAAATAAATAAATAAAACAATTGTAACTTTAAAAATCCCCATAAGTACTTGCTAGCAAGCTAACAAAAAGGTTTATTCGGACATAAAAAAAATCAATAAAAAATACATTCTTATGTCATAAGTCATAACTGTATATTTCCTACACTTTTTTTTCTTACAAAAAAATTTATAAAAAATTGCTCTTTGGAAGAGCCAGGTTTGCATATTTTTCTTTAGTATTTTAGGTAGGCAATATTTTAGTGATTTTGGGGGATAAAATGACCGCCATTTTGAAAACTCAATACATATTGTGATCTACTTTCCAATACCTTTAAAATGTCACAATTTTTCTTTTTATTGTCAGTTCATCGTTGCTTGCTGTTAGCACAAATGTTGACTTGTGAAGTTTGCAACATTTTTCCTGTTTTGGGGGGAAAAAAATTGTACTACTAGTATACCAAATTTGAAATCTATAGCTATACACTAGGTCACGAGATATGAACCAAGATGCGATGGACGGATGGACGACCTAACAAAAGCATAAGGGTTTCTAGTATGACCTTGAAACCTTAAAAATGATAATTAAGATTGAAATGAGAAATATATTAACCTCTTCGGTAACCGGAATGGCAAGAATGAGCGCTTGCTTGGCTTGTTCACAGTTTTCTGGTTTGCCCGAAACTTTGACCAGATCTTGAGGTCTAGGACCGCCGTTCACCAAACCTTCGTCGTCCATTTCCATTCCAGCACTCACTTTCTCCGGCATTTTGATCTTAACATCAAACCTGAACAGATTATAAATAATAGTAAGCAAATGATAAATCAAACATGAATTATGGGGATTCTTGTTATTTGCACCTGAATTCAGGTAAAGTTGATTTCATTCTTAATTATAAATTTAATTCTATACATTTATTAGTGTTTAATTAGTTTAATAATGCTAATTAGTGTATATCTATCGAAAATTGTTATGAAGCCATCATTCATATTTCATATTCATATTCTAAGCACTTGAACTAAAATGTTCAATACACTGTAATAAGAATACTGACCTGCTTTCGATATCCTTGACCTTAGAGCCCTTGAATCCCATGATAGCTGAATGGTTGTGAGATGGAATATCAACAGTGATTTCCACTCTTTCATCAAGATCCTTGACAATTTCTTGAATTCGTTGTTTTGCAGGTTCAACTAAGTTAGGAGGGCCTTTCACTGAGACTCGACTAGAAACATCTCCACTCCTAAAACAACAAGTTGATTGTTAAATACATACATAAATAACTAGTAGTTCTGTAAAAGTAGACCTTCCTTAAAAAAAATAAATAAATAAATAAATTGGTCCAAGACAACTCAGACAAACTTTCTCAAATTATACGAGTTCATTATTACTTAGCCAATGAATTCCATTTATTAGTCTTGTAACAGCATTGTTTAGGTGTTTGGTCCATCATTACTGAGCATAAGCAATTTAGCCTTATTTAATGACTCACATAACTTGGCAAATAAATCTTGAGCAGGTGCTGAGCCAATAAAAAATGTTTGCAAATCTCGCGTTACAATAATTTTAGTTGTTATGACCAATACCTAACATTTATTTGCAACTATTTTTAGGGTGCAGCATTGGTAGTTTCGTCGCAATAAAGTGTAAAATAACAGCTATCCATTTCACCTGACATCAAGGTCGTAAAGTACACTTTCCTACATTCATAAAACCCTTTGTACACTTCACAAGAAGTGAAGAAAAACTTCAAAAGTCAATAATTAATGCCACCTGCTATAAAATAAACAAATTTAAATTAGATAAAGAAGAGTGGTGCTGTTAGGTAGCAGCTGCTCATGAAAACTGTATAGGCACAAGCAATGTGCCGCATCCATACCCAGGCAGCACTAAAACTGGCGCCCAGTTTCTGAGGGCTTTCCCAAGGTGTGAAAAACTGACTTTTCTGACCAAATAGTCTTTCCTCAAAATACAGACTATTACTGACATAAATGCTTGCAAATATGAGCTCCTTCTCTTCTTGTGTGAATTCCTAAAATGTTTCAAATCCATTGCATGGATTATTCTTAAGCTTAACTGACTTCATAAGCAAGCGATAAGGATGAGTAACTTCACTTCATAGCTTCCTAGAGAAGATATTAATAACGAGTGCAAACCCTATTTCAGTGATGACAAACCAACGACGCCCATGTCAAAGAAAATTTGACTTGACCTTTCACTTCTTGAGAAGCATAGGGCAGCTATAAAGTTTCTACAGTCGGGACGATTTGATGCCATTCTTCTAACTTCACTCCAGGTCTGGCCATATTCTTCAGCTTCTTTCTCAAACGTCCCCTTTCTAGTGTTCTTGGGGCAGCCACGTTTGTGGATCCTCTGGGGGTTCCAGTCAAGTGCATCTCTTTAGATGGCTCCCTGGGACTTCCTTAGAGAATGCACAATCCAAAGCCATTTTCTCTCTTCGCTTTGGATTGTCATGTAAAAGACAATTTTGGAAACAAAAAATGTTCCCTCAAAGTACTTTTTTGGGACCTTAATCTCAGCGTTAAATAATGTAGAGACCAACTGACAAATCAAGTAATTCCCAGTGTCAAATAATATTTTAACCAAGAAGTAAATATAAAAATTAGGTTGTTCAAAAAATGAGTCAAATTTAAGTTACAAGACTCTAAGACAAACAAAAAAACAGGTGAAGGTAAATAAAAGCTTTCAACAAGAGAAACCAACTGAGAGCTCGAGTTAGAAGTGTTCAATTGGGCTTGATGTGAGATTTGTAAAATAACCAATCATTTGTTACAAATCAGTAGCTCTTACCTAGGGAATGAAATTGTGACACCAAATTCATCTTCTATCTGATGAAGGATTTCACATCTTCGAGCCACAAAGTGTTTGTGATGTTTGGGATCCACTTCAAGTTCACTTTCAACTACACTGTCCTGAAAATAAATTTAAAATTAATATTAATTGGCCTAATAAACATGTCCAATAAATGCATTGGTTACAAATTTAGTGTTTAATATAATGAATAGTTAATATCACTTGTTGTAAGAAATAAAACACTATAATTATAAAATAAACGTTTATTGGTCTATATCACAATTTTTAATTTATTATAAATCAAACATGTTCATAATTCTAAAATATAACAATTTCTAAAAGTATGACAGCTATCTCCAGTGACTTAAATGGCTAGATTGGCCAAGTGTTTTATTTCTTACAAGTGATTATCATTATCATTATGTTTGATTACCAAAAAAATCTGAGTCAATACAACAAACTTTTTAGTGTTTAATGAATCTGATTATTTTTACATATCTTATTATGTATTCACAGGTGGCTGTTTACAGATAATGTTTCCAACAGATACACATTCTAAATAGCTGACACAATTCTACAGAAGGGTCATTGAAAACAACACGAATAGCATGTGAATTAGGTACTCTTATAGAAAAGGGCCCCCCTTTTTGGGGCCCCTTTTCTATAATAGATCATATAGGGTAGCATTATAGTAAAAGGCCCCCCTTATTAAAACAAACAATAACTCATCCCCTAACAGGACAGAATGTTGAAAGATGGGGTTTTGGGTGGGGAGGTTATTATAATGAAGAAAAGAAGGAAGGGACACCTTTTCTATAAGAGGTCATAGAGGGCAGCATTATAGAAAATGGCCCCCATTCAATTTAGGGGGGCCCTATTCTATAAGAGGTCATAGAGGGCAGCATTATAGAAAATGGCCCCCATTCAATATTGGATAAAAGCATAAGGGGGGCCCTATTCTATAAGAGGTCATATAGGGTAGCAGTATAAATATGGTCCCCATTTAATAAAAAGCATATAATAGCAGTTCATAATGGCAAGGAAGGTTTCTTAGTGTAATTTTTATTGTATTTTTTTAAATTTAATGTTTTGTAAATAAGTATGAAGAGGGTTTTTTTTTAAATTATTTTATAAAGTGACAAATCTGTCAAATTAAAAATCAAAATTTGAAGTGGAAAATTATTCATGCTAAAAAATGGAAAGGTTGAGAGGTATGACTAACAAGAAGAATCATGTCTAGCTATTTGCCGCACATCCTTTTGTTTCAAGAAATCATAAATGACGAGAGACTATAATATGAACTATGGACCAACATAAAACATTGGAAACCGCCGCATTAAATTAAAAAGAACAACCACAGAAGGATTTTGATTGGTAGATATATTTATGGTAAATATGCTCTTGAACACCCACCTTATTTAATTGTCCGATTGACTACCTTAGGCTAACTACTTATTAAGAGATTCATTCTTATGTGCTCTGGGACAAAGGAATACCACACTTTTATATAAAAAAAGTGTTTATAAGTGGTTAGACTAAGGTATATAAACTAATATAGTATATAGTCTAATGTATTTTAGGACAAAGGAATGTCACACTTTTGTGTATATAATATAAGTGTGATATTCCTTTGCCCCAAAGCACATTAGACTTAATATTTCTTTGTGTTAATTTGTAGTTAGTCTAAGGGATATAAACTCTACTTTACTTATTCCTCTGTCTAAATAAGTATTACGACAAAGGGCTATTTTGTCTAATGAACATTGGGACAAAGGAATATCACACTTTTGTACATAAAAGTTGTCCTAATAAATATTTTGTGTGAAATGGTTATTATGTGCTGGAATTTAAAAAAAAAAAAAAAAACTTTTGTTTATTCCAAGTGAATCCCCCGGCCTTATAAACCCCCCGTTTCCCAACATTTCCCGAATGTACGTGTGTGGATATTTTATATATAGCCTTGTTAAAAGTTGTTAATTTGTAAAAAGGAAGAGTATAAAAAAACCCGAAGTCAATCGGACAATTAGAACTAGGTGGATGTTCAAATGCATATTTACCATAACTTGTATTTTTTAAGGGAAAAAATGCAAGTTTCTTAAGTACATAATTCGTCCAGGGTGACAATTATAGGTCAACTCGGGTGGATCAAAATCACCCCTCTCCAGTTTACCTGTCATTAATGGTGAATAGGGATGGAAATAAAAAAAAAAGTGGGGGGGCCTTTTTCTATAAAAGTGCCGTGAATTATTACTTATGAACACTTCTGGTTATTATTGCATATTCACTTTCACTTAATTGCCATACAGACCCCCACTAAATTCTAGAATTGCCAAAATTAAGAAGGCATAGATAAAGTAAATTGGTTAAATGATGGGTAGTTTGTAGTAAATACACAATTTACCAATTAGAGGAGTGTGACCCATAGCTCCCTCCCTTGCATTAAGAGAAAGTTAAAATTAATATGGGACCAAAAATGGGATAATTATGACCTACCATCCAAATAATATCAAACTTTGAAAGTGATTTTTAAGATATGTATATTTGTAAAAGTGTTAAATGCCAGACTAATATTAAATAAAATTAAATTAATAACACTTACAATTTTCTCAATAGCAGCTTCGAGTTCAGCCTTTGCCTGAAGAACAGCCTCTTTCTTACCAATGATAGTAATAAGTTCTTTATCTTCATCTTTATCATTGGGGAAGATAATCCTTGTATTTGTACTTTCTCTTATCTTAAAAAAAAAAGGTTAAACAATAAGGAACAGATAAATATACTTAGTTTAAAGTTTAATTAATACTGCTCTTACACACTATAATTAAACATTTGAAATAGGGAAAACAATCAACGTAGATGGAGAAACAGGACCATGCTGGACAGAATCAAATTGCATCTCAAGAATGAAGAAGCAGAACCATACGAAACCACGTGATTTGAGGCACCAGATCTACTAGCGTTAGACTAACAGATTATTTCACAAAATTATTTCAGCGATATTTTCAGTGACTCTATATTTTGATGACATATGCATAGATACAAAAGAGTAGGAGACCGAGGGCCTCTAAGTGAGAGGTTTTATACTCTAACACTTTAACCTTATAAGGAGAGGACCCCGGTGACTACAGATAGAGCTCAGAAACAAAAATTAAATTACATTTTGATGTTGAAGACAGAAATAGAATATTAAAAGTAAAAAATTAAGTTATCAGTTTGTAAAATATTTACCAGGAAGCTAAATGTATGTAGCTGATTTTCAATCAAGATGAGGTAATAACATTAATAAGCAAATAAATGATTTGATGAAAGATGTTGTGCACTGTGATAGAGCTACTTAAGTTACATTTTCAGAAGATAATGGGATAAATTTAAAATGAGAACCGCATTCGATCCAGTTTTAACTTTGATTGTAAAATATTAAAAATAAGGTTGGCCAACTAATTTAAGGCAAGTTGGAGACATTTATCATTTTTATAAACCTAAGAATGACATTTAATATTATAACGGGTTGTTACATTACGATAATCGTTTGGTAGTCCTCACTAAAAAGAGAAATTTTATTTTGTCACATCTTGATGAAACTCATAGTGACTAAAAGAGATAAGAGATACCATGGATTATTTTTATTGGCCCGGAATAATGTCTGATGTGCAAAATACTGTGCAGTCGAGCAACCTAAGTGCGAAGTATCAAAAATCAATGGTCATTTTTTTTAGATCAATGGTCATTTTTTCTTAGATGTGCGTTATTATTTACTCAGTACCTAATAATACCATAATGTTATCAAAAATCAAACATGATATTCCCGACAAATTGTCCTATAAAATCGCTTTTTTTTTACTATCCTCAATGGATTGAAGTGTGTAAGGTATAAAGTGAAAGCAGTGGGAAATTAATATCAAAATTTAAGGGTGTATTTGGAAAATCAGGAATTCCACATGAATTAGTAGCTGATAATATGACCATCGACTGTGTTTTTCTCCAGTGTGTGATAGCGACTCATAATAACCAAACAATGTCTTCACACAAAATAATTGTATTTGTAACAATTTGACCGGTTTCGGCTGTTCTAATGCAGCCTTTTTCAGATTATCTGTGTAGGTTATAAGGAGACTTTAAACTTTAACTTTACTTGCCTTTTTAAAGTCTCCTTATAACCTACACAGATTAAGTGAAGAAGGCTGCATTAGAACAGCCGAAACCGGTCAAATTGTTATAAATACAATTATTTTCTTGAAGACGTTTGATTATTGAACTACACCTCTTCTATGATGATAATATGCTGTTTAGCAGTTAAGAAATTAAAGAGTTTGGAAATAATTACAATTTTAAAATAAATAAATCTAGCACTTACTATCCCCAGAGCAACGAACTTACAGAAAAAGCAGTGTGCATTAGGGATGGGAGGAACGGAACGTAACTATAAAAATAACTAGTTCCTGTGTTGGAACGGTTCCAATCGTTCCAAGATTTCATGGAACTACGTTATTTTTGGAACGACTTTGAAATTTTTTTTTTACACGAATGTCTATTTTTATTTATTTAACAATATTTTTGTCTTAATTCAATTCAAATTAAAAATTATATTTTTGTAAAAAAATATATATTTAAGTGATTATGGAAAAAAATAATACGAAACGTAACTGATTAAAGAGGCAACTGTAACGAGAGCGAGCAAAAGCAAGCATCAATGAAACTAAATAACCAACTTGAAGGGAACTTAAAAAACTCGTTTTGCGTGGAACGAAAACTAACTTGGAGGAACGAGTTTTCGTTTCTCCAAGTGCCAGGCAAAACTAAAACGGAACGTAACTATCAAAGAGGAAACGGGAACGAGAAATCATAAAGAAACTGTAACTGTAACTGGCACGGAGGGAACGTAAAAGATTCGTTTCGCGTGGAACGAAAACGAGTTGCAAAACTAGTTCCAGTTCCACCAAGCTGGAACGAAAAAGTAAAGATGTTATGGTTGTGCACGTGTTATAGGAGTGGGGATGATAGCTCGAGTCTCGGGACTCACTCCAAAGCGATGCGTTCTCATTCTCTTTCACACTTCTTAGAGGGAGCGTGAAAGAGACAGATGCCTCTTTGCCCTTTTTACTTTCCCGGGTTCGATTCCCCGCCCGGGAGAAGTTATTATTATGATCATTTTGATGAAATTTCTAATAGTAATTAAATGTACATAATATATGAAAAGTTTGTCTGAGTTGTCTCGGACAGATTTTTTTCTTTCAGTTCCCTAATCAACTTCAACTTGTCCCCTTCGCCACTCGTTTCGTAAATAAAAATATCTTAATATTATTATTATTATAAATGTTTGTATTTTATTTCTACTTTTCATCTTCAGTGAAGAGTCGAACTATATAATAAAGAAACTGGTCTTTTGTGGAACGAACCTGCATTAGACTTTGAAACCCGTGAAGTATAAGAGAAAATGTTTCTTTGGAATGACAACTGAAACGTTCCAAAAATAACTAGTTCCTGGAACTAGTTACAGGTTTGGAACGAAACGACGAAACTCGTTCCACTCATGGAACGGTTTTTCCCATCCCTAGTGTGCATAATCAAGAAAATGCTCCAGAAAGCAAAAGATTCTGGCATCTGCATCTCCATAAATATAGGAATTTGCGAGTTACCAGTTCAGAGAATTCTCCTGCTCAACTCTTAATGAGTAGGGCCTTAAGATCCAAACTACCAGTAGACCCACCCATCCCACCACCATATTATCTAATTTTTTAAACTGATATAACAATTTTATTTGAGACACCTTGCTCATAAATTTCTACATAAATGTAGTCTCACCTTTCTGATCTTTGATCCTGATTTTCCAATAAGGAACTTATGATTCTGATGATTGGTTCTGATCTCAGCAGTAAAGCTATTTGCTTCTCTCTCGGAGACTTGGTCTAGAAGAAGTGATTTGGCTTTGTCCACTCCTTCCTTCAGCCCGACCACTGTTACCTGTCAAAAATAACATTAAAAAATCATTATAGCATGTTTTGTCTGTTTAAGAACATAAGAGGCTGTTGAAGAATGTATTATTTTTGTATTATACCTTGAAGAAGGAAATTATTTTTATCGAAATGTGTTTTTATGCAAAGCTTTGTTTACTGCTAGCTTTGTTAAGTAAATATTAATAAATTATTATTTATAATAACGGTTATTTAGTTGAAGACAAATTTGCATAACATACCAGATCACTCTTGCTGTCTGCAGAAGGGAAGGTGATCTTAACTCCACAGTCCTCTTCGATGGAACTGATGATTTTTCCTTGAGGTCCAATCAATGCATTATAAAATCTCGGGGAGATCCTTACTTCTTCAGTAACTGCACTGATCTAAAAATTAAAACAAACAAATTATAGTTTTTCCTTTTTTTTAAATAATTTTGCAAAATCTTGTGGTTTTGAGATAACTGTACCTGTGTCTGTTGTAAACTCATAATTCTTTCTTTGGCAATATCAACGTTCTCTTTCTTTCCCGTGATGGTTATAATGTTCCTTCCTTCAGGTAGATCGATCTGGGTATTGGTTTCTTCTCTCAATTTCCTGATGTTGGCACCACCTTTACCGATGATGAACCTTTGGCATTCTTGATATACGGGCAGAGTCAACGAGTAACTGTTGTTCTCGAGTATTTCCTTGACTTTCTTCGATAAGAACTTGAAACATTTGTCAACTTCGTCTTTAGGTCCCCGGAGTTTAACCAAGTCTGATTTCTGTTCAATCGAAGGGAAGGTGATTTGTACTTGAGGAAATTTGTCTCTGATCTCTTTGACGTTAGCGCCCTGATGTCCAATGAGAACTTTATGGAATTTGCAATCGATAACCATGTCCTTTTCCTTTTCGAGTTCCATTTTAGCAATTTGTTCTTCGAGCTCTCTTGTCGCTAAATTAACACCTTCTTTGCTACCCGTGATTTTAATTTGATTTTGCGTTTGATCGGTACCGGAGATCTTGATGTCCACACCTGTTTGTTCTTTCAGTCGGTTGATATTTGATCCACTCTTACCGATGATATGTTTAAAGTGTTTCGGGTCGACTGTGAGTATCTGGAAGGTTTTATCTTGGAGGAGAGATGAGATTTTTTCATTCAACAGTCCTGCAACAGCGTCCACTTCTTCAGGAGGTCCCTCAATAATGACTTTCTCCTCTTCTTGGTTAAACTGTACGTGTACCTAAAACAGAAACCAAGAACAACCGATAAGAAATGTCAATAATCAAAGTGAAGAGAAAGTAATTTTTACTTGAGGGAATCTATCTCTTAGCTCCTCATCAATAGTCAGGAAGTTAAAATAACATTATCATTAAGTGGGAAGCAAAGTTTATTGAAGTGCCCATAAATTAACTTAGACCAGAACAGTTGAATTTTAATAGTTTCTGCATAGAATATTCATTATATTTTTTTACAGGGTATCATATAATTATAACATATATGTGACATTGTAGTTGTGTTATTCAATTAAGTGAAAAAAAAGTATAAATATTTGTGGTTCAAAATTGACACTTTCATTAATATATTTTTTTTATAATCTGGTGAGTTATTCACACTGATTGAGATTATTAATTACCGTTGATGGCAAAGTAATCATTATTGTAACAAGAAATCACATATCTTCACCAATTATAATTATTATTATTGTCCCACTAAGCTAAAATAAGCAACGCATTGAATGTTAATATGTTATGTTGATATGTTGATAACACTCAGAGAGTATTAAGAGCATTTATGCTATTTCTATGATGTTGATAACTCATTAGTAGAAGAATAGAGAACATACATACATTATTACCAAGAGTGAAGTTAAATCTATTCAACAAAAGAAAAAAAAGGTTCAAATAGGCAGGCTCTTTTTAATTCAAAAATAAAAGGCATGCCATTCAAAACTGGTTATTAAGTTATCAAAAATGTTAATACCTTAGGATAATCCTGAGTGACCTGCTTAATGTTTGCACCTTTCTTGCCAATAATGTAAAAGTTGATCCAGGAGGGAGCATTTAATTCGGTTGTTTTTCCACTGTTAGCCTTTTCATACACCTGAAAATATAAATAAAATTATACAGTTGCACTTAAATGATTTAAGATCACAGTTAATAATTCTCTAATTTCTTTTTAATAAAAGAATAGTAATGAGTAGGAGTAGAATTTGTGAGCAGACATTTTTTTATTTTTAACAGAGGAGAGGGAGGTTGAATTTAATTTAGCCTAAGGCTTAGGTTCTAAACCCTAAAGGCATAGACTTTGTGGTGGGTTGTGAGCAAACCTGGCTTTGTTTGATTAATTCAGGACGGGTGGGTAGCGGAAGCAGCCAATTAAAACATCAACGTGATATTAGTCCAGGAGACAACATGCAAAAAAGTGTCTTACTGACATCAAGCTAGAATTTTGACTATAAGTTAATGTTATAGTGCCTTTTAAGAATATGTGGTCGGCTAAGTTCGTCAGCAGGACATAGCTTGACAATAGGCAATAGAAAAAAAAAAAAAAACGGTGGAGAGCATCCATGTTCTGCCTACTTTGGTTGACAATGTGATTATCATGATCCTGAGTCAAAATTAGTTAGAAGACCCAAAAATCAAGTTGATCTTAGTTTGTCACTTAATAGGTTAGTTATTCAATTATTAATCCGAATCAAAGCGGTCCCCCGTCAAGTGATAAACTAACATCAACTTGATTTTTGGGTCTTCTAACTAATTCCATACCCAGGATCCAGTGGCAAGCGGTGCGAGGAAGCAAAGGAAGCACTGCTTCAGTAAAATTTTGAAGTAAAATGTAAAATTAATTTGTTCACATAATATGTGATATTTATAGATAAATAGATATATTTATATTATAAACTACAGCAAACGTAAAACACGATTCATGTAATTAAAAGACGTTCCATTTAAAAGCGTGCTGTCATTGGTAACGGTGACTCGAAATACCCCAATCCGTATTCATGTGAAGCCGAACTGTGGGAGCGTGGGTTAAAGGCTGCGCTCGCAATCTAACTCAGAGACGGAGGAAGGGAAGGGTTGCCTTCTAATATGCAGGCAACTGAAGCTAGCTTCAGCCGATGGTGAAGATAGCCGAGTAGAGGTGCGCCCGAACTCATACGTTTATACCCGACTCCTCCTCCGCGAAAGGGCCAGTCAATCCCAAGGCGTGTAGAATATTCTACACGCCTTGAGTCAATCCCACGTTTCACTCTATTGACACTCTCGCAGCTCTATTTCTTTTGTTTTAGTGTGTCTAGCGTCTATCTATTATCTTAGCCTATTATTAACTGTCTATTTATTAACGTTAAGTGTAACTGCAATGGACTTCAAATTCCGATGACCGTTTATTTATAATATCCCATATTAGACCTAGACTTGTACTAAAACTAATAAATTTGTACTAATACTAAATAAAAAAGCCGTTAATAAAAATTGTCATCTTAGTTTTTTAAACCTCTAATAAATAGGCCTACAAATATACTTCTTAAATAACAAGCAGTAAAACTTTAACTGTAATAATAGGCCAAAAAAATATATATTTCTAAAGTAACAATCAGTAAACTTGGAATTCAAAACTAACACAATCCCTAAAATATTTTGTTAATGCATTTTACGATATTTAAACGTGCATAAAAATCACAGATATATCAGGTAATCTTTCAAAACGGGTTTACTGTAAAAAATTCAAAACGCAGATATACCTAAGTTGGTTTTACTCCTTGTTGCTCTCGTGTTTTAATTAGTAGTAGGCATATTTTATTAACTTGTTAACAATTATTTAAGTATCGTTGCTTACTAAGATATAGTTAAACTGCTTTCAAATAGCATTAAAATTCACCATTTGCACCCTATTTTTTTAAAATTATCCGGGGGAGGGCCCCCGGACCCCCCGTTCTGCTTCACTACATTTTACACCCACCGCACGCCACTGCCAGGATCATGAAAATCACACTGTGAACCAAAATTGCAGAACATGGCTGCTCTCCACTGTTTTGTTTTTCTTAATTGCCTAATGCCAAGCAATGTTCGCAGACAAACTTAGCCGAAACACATATTCTTAAAAGGTACTAAAAGACTTACTTATACTCAAAATTCTAGCTTGATCTTAAGTCAGACACCTTTTTGCATGGTACCTCCTGGACTATATAATCTTCAGTGGGAAACATGTGTTACCTCCTTTAGATTGAAACACCGCTGGGTGGTTGAATCTCAGGGCTGCCACTATGACCATGGTTTCAGGCTAGTTTTGGGAGTATGCTAATCACTTGGCTATACCGATCCTCCTGACCCCCATAGAGTTTCAACTTCTAATTTTTTGATAGTACCTTTCAAGAAATTATTGTTTCTAAGACTAGTTTGGATTTACTATATCTTAAGATAATACAGTGAAATCTTGCAAAAACCTACATATATTAAAAAAATCCTTCAATGAAACCCATATTAACCATTATTCTATATTTATTTAGTTAAGAAATGCACATACCTTTGATAGAGCAACTCCAAGTTTGTCCTGTGGTCCACGCAATGTAATAGTTTCTTGCTGAGAATCGAGAGACGGCATTTCAACGCTTACACCGCACGTACTCAAGATCTCTGCTATGTTGGTGCCTCTAGGTCCAATAACATACTTGTGTTGAGCTTTGGAGACTTCTATTGAGACATGGGTATACTTCTTCTGCAAGGACAAACAAAAAACATATATGGTGTAAAAATAAGAGACAGCTCAACTTTCTGGTTAATATTGGCATATTATTAATAAAAACTTATAATTTCAAATTTTAAGTTTTTGGTAGTTTTATTACTACGGAAAGATTAAATTTTAAATAATTCAAATTACAATTATCAATAACTACGGGAGACATACAGAGAAAAATAGACCCCCGCACCGGGACTCGAACCACGGGACCTCCTATTGATCCGTTACAGGTGCTCTAGTGCTCAGTTTTAACAGGTGCTCAGGATTAATATGAGGTCCCCTGGTTGGAGTCTCGGTGCGGGGGTCTATTTTTCTCTGTACGTCTCCCGTAGTTATTGATAATTGTAATTTGAATTATTTAAAAACTTATACTGAATATTATGAGGAATATTTACACCTCTTCATCATTAGAAAATATATAGCTCATAGTAATGGTTAAAATCACATATCTTCAACAATTATTAAATAAAGTATTATTATTATTATTATTATTATTATTATTATTATTACTAGGGGGCTTTCCCCCTACTTGCTTTGCTCCTCAAGAAGCGGCTGCTGCCTTGAACCTTCACACAATTTGACATTTTATAGTTTGACACATTTTTTTCCTTACAAAACTTTTTTAATAACACAGATATATTATTAACCTACTAAGTTAAAATAAGTAGCACATTGAAGAAGACATGTAGTTAATACTCAGAGAATTAGAAGAGATCTTAAGATGAGCATAGATAACTCACTTTTATAAACTTACAAATGCATTATATCATGCATATTCACTTTGACTACAAATTTAAAAAAAAAAAAAACATGAAACAAACAATTCTCATTCTAATGTATGTAAACATTTAACCATTCTCTCTTGTAAATATGATCAAATAAATACTTATTTTATAAAAGTAAGGGAATCCATACCATGTAAGAAACTTGAGCTAATATCTGCTGTTTTGCTATTTCCACTCCTTCCTTTTCACCAGCGATAGTGATATCGGAGGCTTGGACGCTTGGTGGAGGGACGTGGATACGTGTGTTGGTCTTGCTCATCAAATCCTGAATTTTCTCATTGTACGCACCGACAATAAAGGGATGGTACTCCTTGTCCACATGAATCTCTTCATGTGCTTTCTTAGCCTGAAATAAAATGTTATTTAATTCAATAATTGAAAAATAGTCGTTTCCAGCCATGTAAAAATGTTAGAGGAGTCCAAAAAGAGTTCACAATTTCAAAATTATTAAAACAGAACAAAGTAAATAAAAATATGAGCACCTGTTCAACAGATATCTTATGAATTTCATGAACTGCTTTATCAACATTGTCTCTGGTTCCTTGAACAGTGATTTTATCAGATTGATCGGACTGTTGCGGTACTGATATCCGGGTAGAAGTCTGCTTCTCTAGGTCACGTAATCTTGTTCCAGCCTTACCCAAAATTACTTTGTGGTGGGCCTTCGGGATCGATATTACACTATTTGCCTGCAAAAAATAGTAATAATAAAGAAATTCAGTTTTATTCAAAGTTGAATAAATAAAATAAATTAACATAGAGTACAATAAAGTAGTGAACACAGTGCTTCCAGTATTGGAAGTGAGAAGTCAGATTTTAACCACTTCGTGACACGGATTTCACAGGAAACCCAAGCTGTATGTAACGAATCTAACCGTCCTCCAAGTTGAAGTAGTGAACAGCTTGGTTGACTGGTGAATTGTGCATTATAAAGGGTTTGAAGTCCATCGTTTCACTTCCATTACTGGAAGCACCTCAAGAGGTGTGGTGCTACGTGATGTTAATTCAATGCAACAAGACATACAGTTGGCTAAACATCTTCTTGATGCACCATGAAAAAGATTTCAGGAGCGGAAACATTAAACCCGAATTTCATTGAAAAAAACCAAGCTGTTCAATTCAAATCACCTGTAGAAGCCTACGTACTATAATAAAATAACTTATTTAAATAATTATTCAACTGAAATTGCACATCATAATTATAACTGAAGGTTTTAATTAAAAATTATCTTCCCGTTTTTATGCTGTTTAAAATTTATATATAATTATAATTCCCATTTTAGGAAAGTTATTAGCCTACAAGTGTCCATCGATTTGTTTTAACCTGTGGTTAGTAAACGTTAATTCTCTTCAATCAATTATACCTGGGAATAAAGAGATAACAAATGTCTCATCACAGTAGTTAAATTATTTCTTAATTTGTTCTGTCCCCAACATCTGCCCACATTGCCAATCTCATTATCCATTCCACCCAACTACAGTCAAAACCTAATTTAATCCTACACATTTAAATCTTTAATTCATTTTGAAATCTTACTCAGCCTGTTTAATATCTGATCACTTAAATATAAACTGAATTTAATCATTCATCACCGGAATACATTTTTATTATAAATACAATTTTTGAATCGTTTACATCACTAGTGAAAAGAAATCAAACTTAAGTTTATTGGTCTACTATATCTTTAATTTAATACAAATCAGAACCAGTTTCAGCCTCTAAAATATACTTAGATATAACATAATAGAAAACAATGTATGACGGCTATCTTCAGAGACATATTTCTAGACTGATTCTAAACTTATATTTTACTATTACACTGTTTTATTTCTTTAAACAAATTATATAAATGATTTAATGTGTTGTGAAGTATTACTGCTAAATCTCAATCAATGCAACAAAATGTTCAATACAATTTTTATTGTACATATTTGACCAACACTAATACTGACTTCTTATAATATAATAATAATAATATAATATAATATAATATAATAATATAATATAATATAATAATAATACTCCTTCCATTCACGGCTGAAAGGTAGGAGACATTGACATCTTGGGCCATTTGTGTCTACTGTTTTTAATATCTATTATCCAATTTTATTAATTTTAATTTTATTGTTTTATTTTCCTTTCTTCTCTTATATTATGATTATTTGATAATCAAATCAACTTTTTTGTATATATCATAGACATACATGTATATACATAAATGCAAATATGTATACATTTTACACTTTTTTGGCCCTTTTTAAGTGCTTATGCCACTGAACTTTTTAATAATTAATATTATTAATCAATAAATAAATAAGCATTTATTCATAAAAAAAAAAAATGATGGCTTAATGATGATAATCTTAGTTATCTGGTAAGTTTGAAATTTTGTAAAAACTTAGAAATAGAGATTTTTGTAAAAGGGGGAAACAGATAATCATTACTTTCTACATCTTAAGAGAAAGAGAGATTGTTTCTTTGGTTTGAACCCATGACCTTTCAGTTTTAAGGTCATTGACAAAATGACTCAAAAAACTTTAAAACAAATAAATAAAACCCCCCTTTTGGGTCAAACCTGCAGTCAGCTTAATCTAATAAGAGGTATTTCCATATTTTTTAACCCTCCCTTTCACCTGCTTACATATAATCTTGTTTTCTCCACTTGTGTAACAAATTACTTACATATATATATATGTAGAATTATACACAAAACTATATGGTGTAAGTATTAGAAATGAGGGGAAAAGAGATAACAAGAATAACTGGGTACTTTTTTGAGTTTTTTATGCTTAAATTGTCAATACTATGGAAGTTAGGTTGGAATATTAAAGTCCAATTTGTAAAGATAAAAAAATTTCTAAGCTATTGTTGTTTTGGCTGTTAATTGTTAACCATTATAAAAGGAAATACAATAGAGCAAGAGTTGAAGATATAAAAGAAAGAAGAGATTTTGACATCTACTGATTGCAGAACCTGTCATGAGTGTACCTTTTGCACCTAGCACCTAAGCTTAGGGGTTTTCCCCAGTTTTGAAATTCCTCAGGCATTGCAAACCTTTTATAGCTAACTGACTTTAATATTATCTAGACTTACCCTGTTTTCCCCACCCTTTTTAAACGTTTTTGCAATATTTAGAGCCCTCTAAGGGTAATTTTCAAGCTGAAATTATAATTTATTTTAACATTATATTAATAAATGAAATCTAAAAAAGTAATTATTATTATACAAAAAAGTTAATGTCTTGTCAACAGAATAATAATTTTTTTTTTACAATCTAATAATATTAAAATAAATTATGATTCCAGCTTGAGGATGACCCAAGGAGAAGTTAGCTTTTTAATTCCATTTTTAAGTTTTAGGTAGTATTCATACTACGGAAAGTTTAAATTTTAATTTAAATCAAATTATAATTATTATTAACAGTGGGAGACAGAGAAAAATAGGGGGCTATACTGGAAATATAGAGGCCCTTGGTTCAAATCCCGGCGCTGGAGTCTATTTTTCTCTGTCTGTCACCTACTGTTAATAATAATTATAATTTGATTTAAATTAAAATTTTTAATTCCTTAATAGACCTAACTACTCCACTATTGAAAACTACAAGGAACAATTTATAATTAATCAAAATCATTTTCTTAAAATTAAAATTCTAAAAAGGTGAAATTGGAAGGGGGCGCTGAAAAAAGAAATATAAATAAATGACCAAAACCACTGAAACTATAAAGTCGGAAAAGGGCATTAAACCACTACATACCAGCGGATATGTGAGCAACTGAGTAATAGTATAAACTCTGCTATGATATTTATATTTTGCACGCCCATCAGGCAGCTAAGGGATCGATCAGTAAGTTATTTAACATTTTCAGAGCTCTGTGTGAAATTACCTGAGTTTGAAAGGTCTGAAGTATCCTTCTACGAGCGTCCAAGACACTTTCCTGCTTGCCAGAAACAAGGAAAGTCAAAGAGCCATTCTTACAAGAGGAAAGTTCAATATGGGCTTCTGTTTCTTTCATGATATTAGCACAGTGCCTCATAGATTCCTTCTCTCCAAATGAATCATTCTGATCGATACGCCTTTCATCGTGGGGAACTTGAAACACCTGAAATAGGAAAACAAAATGTTTATTATTATTTTATTGACATTCAAAGATTAAAACATAACTTAGACGACCTTTACACCTACCCATGGAGCGCTCCTATATAAATATATCCTAAATATGGGCAAAATATAGTATTTAAAAGTGAAAATCGAACTACCTCTTGCTACTTGCTAGTACTAAATGTGAGAGGTTACATTTTATATGAAGTTTTTTGCATGATAGTAATTTCTTCTGTCCCAGAAACATGTCCGTGTAAGTTTGAGACTTTCACACATTAGAAGTAATAATAAGGTTGAACATAGTTAGATTTTTTTTTTCTATAGAAATCAGTGAGTATAGGTAGGTTTTTAGTCTTTGTTTGAAAGTATTAATAATTTTTTGTATTTATTTGAAGTTGTCGGGAAGTTGGTTAAAGAATTTAGGTCCTAAGTAAGTAGTGTGTCTCTGTTTCTTCGTAGTTTTACAGTAAGGAATTGGATCTTTATTATATATAATGTCTGGTTGAACAATTATGATTGACATTTTTTTCTTGGTTAAAAAAATATACTAGGGTTGCCTTCAAAATAGAAACTTAAGTTCTAGAAACAGTTGATTTTATACATGCTCTCTTTGCATTTGTAGGCAACTTAATTATTTCAGGATTAAGAAATGTTCATGTGAAATATAATTGAAAAATAAAATATTTTAATGACATTTTATGAAGAAAAAACATGAAAACAACATTTATTATATATTATCTTTTATATAATCGAGTAGTGTCCCGAAAACAGGTGACAGCAACGGCAACGGGCGACGACCCACCTCTAAATGATTTATGACCTTAAAAATTGATGAGCTAAAACCTAGATTTGAACCAGTAACCTCCAGCCAATGCTCTACCACTGAGCTACTATTGAAACTGAATATCCAGGCCTCTAAACCTTTCTATTTAAACAGTATATTATTTTAAACCTTCCTATAAACAAGATAGGATATGGAGCGTGAGTGGAGTTCATCATTAAGGTAGAACCTTCCTATAAACAGTATATTATATGAAGTATAATTGGACAGCGTGAGACTCATTCATTATAAATATAACTAATTATGTCTCAGCTCTTCTTCTTTGAATGAAATTAATAAGAAATAACTAGACTAGACATTACGTGGCTCTTTCTGTTTATGTATAACTGGACAGCGCGAGACTCATTCATTATAAATATAACTAATTATGTCTCAGCTCTTTTTCTTTGAATGAAATTAATAAGAAATAACTAGACATCACGTGGCTCTTTTTGTTTAAGTATAATTGGACAAAGCGAGACTCATTTATTTTAATATAACTAATTATCTCTCACCTCTTTTTTTCATCTTTATTTATTCTGCCCGTTGCCACGGGCCTAACGACCAGTAATATTATAATGTATATAATATTATGTTTGTATACCAATACTGTGTATTGAAAAATCATCTACCTCTGTGGTGCAAAGGTTAGCACATATGCCTGCTGAATCAGAGGTCGGAGGTCACTTGAAAGATTTTACAGATTTACCTAAAAAAATCTTTCACTTAAAAAAATCTCAAACTTCATTACATCCAAGCCAATTTACTCTACCACGCCTTAAGAAGTTTCACTTTAAAAATTATTTGTAAAAATATGAATAGAACACAAACCTGGGTAATAATAGAAGATCCAATCCTCATCTTGTTGTTCCACGAGTTGGCTAGGTGTGGAGCCTGGGGAGCGACTGGCTGAACAGTCGGCAATGCTGGGAAGACTTGATCATAGTCGGCCGGTTGGGGTTCTCCAGCTCCTGCCGGGTCGGTTTGGTAGTAGCCCTCTTCCATCTTCCTCGGCTTCAAGCTAAATACTTAGCTACGGAATCAACTCTGCTTGCTGTCACCCGGTTTCACAAAAACAAATAAAAACGAGGAATCCAGTCAACGCGCCGTGTCTTACAGTAACACTGAAACAATCAAATCAAACCAAACACTATTACATTACTTTATAATTTCACATTTTAAAAGAACAAAAATAATAACAGTTTGATATTCCTTCAGAACAATGGTAAAATACAATCTCTTAAGTTCAAAAATATAAACTACAGTTTGCATGTTAAGTTCCGAAAGAAAATCCGAAAAATTAGGGTGGGGAGCCAATAAGTGGTGAAGATTTTGAATTCTAGAAGATCGGGCAAACTAGGCAAACAAAACCGTCACTGGCCCCACCCCTCCCACAGGCCTAGTGGCTTTATATTTTTCTTCATATAGGTTGGCCAATCTGAGGGTCAAAAGTCACAACTAGTAACGGGCATACTGAAGAAAAACAAGGAGGCTGATTGGCTGTCATACTTAGAGGCAACAGTCAACAGTCATACTTAGAAAACGGGAGTCCAACAGAACAGTTTAAAGAGGATAATCCTTAGATCCTTTAGAAAGGATGAGGGAAAGTGTTGGGAGGTGATGAGATATTCTGCCACACTAGAAGTTTTTTTCTTTAGACAATTGATTTAGGCTTAGTTAATGTTTATATTTACAGTAGGAAGAAAAATTTATGATTTTGGATTAGTTTAGAGGGACTAAAACAAGTCTTTTCTCTCCTGAACTCAAAAAGTAAAAGTAGCGCAAAAAAGTAAGTATTGCCAACTTAATTGTTTTATAAATACAGTAGTCGCCGCTTAATGTGATCACTTTGGGACCAAGGCCTAGTGATCACATTAACCGACTGATAATAATGAGAAAAATCTCATTGGTTAAGCTTTCACTGTGTTTTTATTGGATCAAAATATAAATATAAATAGATAACACTGGAAAATTCCGTTATTCCCGCTAATAGCCATAGCCGCTGAAGCAGATGGGGGAAAAAAAAAATTAAAATAGGAAAAAACTGTTTATTACCTACACTTAAAACACATGTGGTTTACATAATTGAAATGACAATAAAAATATTTTACATTTCTTTCCTTAATTCTCCTAACATTCTTTTCTCAGAATCCATTCTTTTAGGGTGCGCTCAACATCTTCTTCTGAGTCCTCTCCGTTTTCTTTTTCGAAATTGGTTCTCATTTTTAAAGAGACAATTCCGATATCCATCCCTTGTTTTAGAAGTTTATTCAGCAATGGCTGAGAAAGTTTCCAATTTAATTGCGGCTTTCCGCTGGCTCATCTTGGTCGAAAACGATCGTAAGATCTTAAGATGTCTATCTTCTCC
>KZ651252.1:587613-606516 GCA_001010745.2 Gerris buenoi | reverse complement strand
AGTTCCAAGAATTATTTTTAAATAATTAAAATGAAAAAAATAAATAAATAGGTCCGAGACAACACAGACAAACTTTCTCATATACCAGTTCATCAAAAAACATGTAAATCCATCAAAATCGAATTTTTAAGCCATCACAATACTTTCTCTTTATATGAGAAAGTAAAATTAGAAGGTAACTCATTTGGGTGGTAAACCATTATACAAAATCTAATAATAAAAAACAAAGATCATAAAATATCAAGTCAAAACTATTTAAGGTATAAATTGTAGAACAATAAAAAGTAAATAAAATAATTAACTGTTTAACCCTTAGAGACACGGGCTGGCGCATTGACTGTGCCACGAGTTAAAATGTTTCTGTAGATCACAGATTCACGTTGAAGGAATAATAAACCCTTACGTTACCCTACCACTAGAGACCCCTAAATTGGACGAAACAGTCTGTTTTGATTATTGCTTCGTTCTGCATTGTTTTGTTGTGTTTATTTGTCTTGGTGAACTTTATACATCTCTCTTGTCAAAAGAAATTATGCCTTCCGATCAAAATTTTTCAGTTTTGCATGAGTTGTCAGATTAGGATCATGGTTGTGAGGAGTTATCTTAGGACTTTGGCAACTAATAATTATTAATTAAGGTTGAAAGCACAATACTAAGTCAGAACGCTGAAGGAGTAATTACTGATTTTTTTTTTTTATTAATTTTTATTTGTTTATATTTAAAGATATAATTGAGAAATAAAATGTAATACATTAATTGACTTTTTAGTTCAACATTTCCAAAACTCAATCAAGATAATCTTGATTTGACCTATTCATGGTTTGAAAAATGCAATGGTGCATAAAGTGCGCCACCCGTGCCCCATTGTTTGTCCACTATAGCCGTGCCACGAAGGGTTAAGGAATATATTGTAAGTTTGTTGCCCAGGTCAGGCCTAAGGTTTTTTCTGGGAAATTAATAAAAAAGAAAAAAACCCTAAGCCAAGGGCCAACTGGGGTCTAAAAACCCTAGATGACAACATTTCTTCTATCCTTTCTTATATGTCTCCAGCCCTCCCTCTGGGCCCTTCAAAGAACGTTCTTAATACCGTATAGAGCCAAGAGGTAGCTCAGATATACTTAAATAAAGTTACACTGACAGTACCGTCCTTCCAAACAAGGAAAAGCCTGAAAACGTAAATTTACACCAATAGGCCTTTTGCAAAGAAACTTGAAATTTATTTTTCTTCTTCAATTATCACAATAATTTTGCTTCAAACCTGTAATTGAATACTTTCCTGACGGAAAAGTATTTTTTTCAACAGAATTCTCTGTTTTAAATATTATTAAGACCATTTGTAGAGATTGAAAACTTGTTACAAAAATCAGTTCTTACAAGTAGTTGAGTCATCCATAAAATCAATAATGTCATCATTAACCCATTGGGGGAACAAAACTTCATAATATATAGACAAATTTTCCAAAGACAAAAATGTCCGCTGAATTTTGTACTGATATCTGCTACCCTTTGGAAAATATAGAATTTTGCACTTAGAAACTTCATTTCTAAATAATTTGAGCTTTCTGCCACTATTTTGCAAGGAACATTTCAGAGACCAATTTCAACAGGGCCCCACATCTTATATTTATTTTTTGTTTTCCCCTTTTTATTTCTGGACCTCTAGGAAAATTATTGTAAGTCCAATTTATTTAAAAAAAAAAAAAAAAAAAAAATGTTGATCTGAGTACTGCATTACAAAAGCAGGTAATTGCGGTAACTCCTTTGTTAGTAAATAAAAAGGTAATCAATGTAAAAAAGACTGCTTATTTTGTAGAGAGACTAATGAATTTCCAGTTTATAGCAGAATTATAGTAGAAAATAGCTTTCCTGTAAAATTACTAAAATGTAATAATAATTTACATTGGAATCTTGTTATCATGATGTTGTCCCTAGAGGGGGAAAAATAGCCAATTTATACTTTAAATATGTTTGTTTTTTTAAATTTTTGTTCATTAGTTAATGAACCAAACAATGATCAATAATCAGAGTAATGACAACAACTCTAATTTTGTATAGTTGGATCAAGATTAAGAAATTATAAATTCTCATAAGAAAAAGCAAAAATAAAGAATTATTTCAAAGGTTTTATTATCTAAAATTGTCATAACAACAATAAATAAAGAGCCACAGAGTTAAAAATGTCCGTAGATAAATAAACAAATAAGATAACTTTATAATGGTCAACCCAAACAGAGGCTTAAGTACTGATAAAGAAGAGATAATGGTTTTTATGTTATCGATTAGAACAAAAAAAACTTAATCAACATTATACACACACTACTACTCATATTAATAAGAGATAGGATCTTCAAACAAGGTAACCCGAAAAAGACTTTCTAGTTTAGGAAATGTATTAGTTTCAATTGGTTATACGGAATAATTGGGTTACTCCGATCTATTGTGTAAAATACATTTTATTATTTACAAAGAAAGAAACGAAAAACCTAAAGCAACTAATTTATATTTCTTTAAAAAAACAACAGGTTTGAAGAGGTCCCAACAGATCTGGTCGACTGCAAAAACATCAATTTTGTTGAGTTTAAGAATAGAATATTTTTATTCACAACAAGTAATCCATTTCAGATTAAACATAAACAAAACAGGTAGAGAAAATGAAGTATCAGGAAGATAAAGCCTCAAGTACAAGGGGGCGAGTTTAGAAGCTACAAGCAAGTGAGTGAAGAAGCCGGCGAGTGCACTAGTTGTCGTGCCACACAAAACGCTCAGTAGCCAAGTAGCTAGCTTGTAAAACTGTGACCTTGTCCTGTTTGAGTTGTAAAAAGCTGGCGAGTAGCTTGTAAAGTCGCCGGCGGGTTAACTTTTTCCAGAGCCTTTTTAATAGCAGCTAATGGAGCGAGTGCATCGAGTACACTGGGCTATTTTACGAGCTGCTTGCATAAAAGCTGGCTTGTAGCTTGTAAACTCGCCCTGTGTACTTGAGGCTTAACTATAAGGTTACAGCTGTGAAAGAGTTGCTAAATTGTTCCAACAGGCTCCACTTTTCCAATCAGTTCCTGGACCAGTCCTTATAGACATGTGCACAGCTAATCCTGAAGTGGGTCTGGTACTGCCGGAACAAATCTAATATCAACTCTAGTATGGAGTTCTAATTAGCCGATACAAAATGGTTAAGTTTCTCGACTAAAAACTTAGTAAGTCTAATATAATTTAGAGGAAAGGGAAAGAAATATTGTGGTTAAAAAAAGCGAATACCGACAAATTTTGAAATGATGTTATAAGAGAGAATTTTATGAAAGGTAAGTTTCATCATGTTTTGAAACAAATCATAGCAGTCCACTCTTTTTATTTCAATAAAGGCAATTTCGTGGAATCTGATGGACATGAACCCCTGCTTTGATACAATGTATTATGTTAAATGGCCGTATTGATCAATTAAATCACAATTCGGTGAAACATAAATTAATTAAAGTAAGAATAATTTAAGATTCACAATAAATCACAAATACTTTCCTAGTCAATTTTTCAAAAAGCTTATCACTGGTAGATAAGCAGATAGAATATCTTTAAAATTTATACAAACAAAATAAAGCATCGACCATTTCAATTGTTCAAGTTAAAATTGTCCACTAGAGAAAAATATATGTCACGTCGTACTGATTTCATTTTGAAGAAGCTACAAATATTTTGTTTGACCTACAAATAAGTGAATCTCGCTAAGGCATGCAGACGGTGAGGTTAAAAAAAGTGTAGGCATGTATTCGGTGAAACATGATAAAACCGAAAGAATCGCAGAAATGCGTCAGGGTGTCCTTAGAAGATGTACAGTATCTCATTTTAACGTTATTTTGTAAACGTGGATACACATTTTTCGGGAGAAAAAGGTCCGCACGACCTTGAACCACATGTTATCAGGGGATTAAGTTTAGGAAAAAAGCCAACGTATTGATAATATCGGAGTAATAAATTCGACACGAAAATCACAATATTCAAGTTTAAAAAATGTTGGATAAGCTATTTCAAACGAAAAACATGCGAGAGAAATGAAAGTGGTTATATTAAAATGAAGACGTAAATGTTCCGGGTCAACTTGTGACACGTCGGCATCGGCAAAACGCAATTACTTTCTTCGTCCGAGACAGACATCCAAACACCGAAAAACTAGTCGAGAAATGTATATTAATCCTTCTCAAATAAGTTCAATAGCAATTTAAGATTAAAACTGAGCCTGTTAGTTAATAAAATGGTATTAGAAAACAATCGGTTCACGAAGTATAAAAAAAGTAACGTAAATAATACATACTGTACTGTAGTCCAAAAAATCCGTCCTAAATATTCCTCTTAAGGATCCAGTTTGTTGTTAGTATGTCTCCCTGAAACGAAAATATCAAATTGATAATGAGCATTATAATTAAACGAGTAAATTGTTCACTTGTGAATTGATAAAACGGGATGAAATAATAAACAACTAAATACGCACCGATCGGCAGACTAGAAATAACAAGATTCCTGTCGCTTGGAGCGCTGTGAAGTGACTGGTTGTCATCTGGTAAACAGGTTGTCCAACTTTCAAATAATTAATTTCCCACTATTTTGATATTCGCCGTCATTATTTTAAATATTTGATTTAACAACAAACTTAATAAATATTGTTTTTATTAAATTTTAAAAATAACAAATATAAAGATAATTAGTACGTAGACACGAAGAAGTTATGTCCTATTTATAAAGGCTCTTTGAGAATTTGAGAACGAAAAAAAAGTTTGAAAATCATCTAGAGAAAGAGAAAAATAGTAATAACAACAATAGGGGAATTTTCGCGGCATATTTGAATTTTCTTTGTGTGAAAAAATTCAATTTGTTTTTTTATTTCAAGAGCAACTTTGTTACTTAATTTTTTTTTATCATAAGCCTTAAAAAAATGTAATTTACGACACGCGACTCATATTATTATCTCAATAATATTTATTAGATCATTAGCCGCTTTGCAACGTTGCAATATTTATTTGTTCTAAACCCTGAAATTATCTCCTTCCGGTTTTTTTTTTTTGTTTCTCGTTTAAAATTATTTTTATTGTTTCTTTTGTTCATAAATTTTTGTATCGCACGTGTACTGATGATCAAAGTTTGCAGATGTAAGCAAAAATGCTTATCTTCTTTGATTACCCTGTTATAAGTACTTTAATTACTAATTACTCTTTTAAGTGTCTGTCTCTTTTAAGATAAGAGATAAATTATTTTAATTTTTATGCATTGGACAGCAAAATCAGTGATAATGTTATTAATTTGTGGAAGATGTGTTGCGTAAATATTTCTTGCTTGTTTTTTTTTTTCTTTAATGTCTTGTAATATCAAATATCATGTTTTAAACAGCTATCTTTTATCACGGGGTGAACTTTCAGGTTCTTTATGTTATTTCATTTGGTAAAGAGATTGCGATTCTTTAAAATGGACTGTAGAACGTTTTCCTTCAGCAATTACGACTCGATTGGATTTGATCTTGATCATACCATCTCTTTGTACCAATTAGACAATGTAATTAATTTGCAATATCAACTACTGGTTAATTACCTTGTCAAAAACGGATATGATTCTAACGTATTCCCTTCTACTTTATCAAACAAAGACGTGGATTTTATTCAAAGAGGTTTGTTTTTGGATTTTAAAAGGGGAAATATACTTAAAATCGCTCACGATGGCACAATCCTATGTGGGACCCATGGTACTACGAGATTGACTGAAAAAGATATTTCTGCTAGTTACGGGGATGATAAGAGATGGGATCTAACTGACAGATTTGTTTGTGACATGATGTCAACGTGGAACCCTCCTATAAGTGATAATATGAGATCGATGATGGAATTTTTCGATTGCCAAGTCCCTTTAGTTTTCGGCAAAGTTATCGATTTTGTCGACGGACAATCAAAACAATGCCCAAACAAGTATTCTGTATGGCCGACGATTTTAGATGGGATCGTAGCTATGTTTGAACCTAACGGTGGATTTTATGAAGCACTCAATGAAAAACCTGAACTTTACTTGAGAAAATGTTCTGATGATATTGTCAAGTGGATGGACAGTTTAAAGAAAGACGGTAAATTATTATTTCTTTTGACAGGTTCTCGTGAAAAAGAGGCGTCATTTTTAGCAGATTACTGTTTGGGTAAGGATTGGAAGAGGCATTTTGAGATTATTGTTTATCACGCTAAGAAACCAGGATTTTTTTCTCACAGTCGTCCGTTTTTAGAAAAGAATATAGTCTCGAGTGATATTCCTCTTGAATTAACTCAAGGAAACTGGGCCGAGCTTTATTCGTTAATTTCAAAGAAAAAGTCTCTGACAAATCTCAAGTGTGTTTACATCGGTGATCATTTGATTCAAGATATTTACGCCACATCTTTTAATGCTAACATCGACGCAATTGCGCTCGTCCAAGAAATTGCAGAAGAAGAAATTTTCACTTGTCAGGAAAATTTTAACAACCCTCCTTATGGCAATTATTTAAAATCGAAATTTTGGGGCTCCTACTTATTTAATGGTGACGGAAAAACATTGACTGTTTGGGGTGATCTTATGAAAAAGCATTCGAAATTAAATATTCCAGATCTGAACTATCTAGCTGATAAACCGGTTAACCACGAATACAAACAACCTGGATTATTATAGTAGCTCTTTGATTTTTTTATTATCAGATCACTACCCTTACTATTCTTTTTCATTATCAATCCAACAATCAGGGGTCCCCAGTATCTCTTTGCTATCACATTTGCCTGCCACTCTGAAGGTTGGTTTCCCGACTCCTCGGCAAGGAGGACCCCTTAATCCCCATATAACCCTATACAACCCCATATCAATTAGTGGCTGCTTATGTGAAGGTTATTCAGAAAGATAGAGAGATACGCCATTACACATAATATGGTTGTATACGTCCTTTGGAAGGCCTAACAAGGGATCCTCACTACATGGGCTGCTTGCTGCTCTCAGAACAATAATGTCCAGTCCTCGGCTGTATATACAAGTAAAAAAAATCTAGTGTCTACGAAAAAAAAAAAAAAAAAAACCTAAGACAGGTGGTTACATCACCGTTATTATTACAACTTAAAGCCGTTAAACTGCTAAACCTTCTTAAACTATTAAACTGTATATTCTATGTAATGACATCTGAACATCTTTAAGCTTATACCATAGCATTAGTAATTGAGAATAGCAATGAACAGTAAAAATCAAAGTTCTAGATCTACTGACAATGTTGTAACATCTTGAAATTTTCCATTATCTCAAGAAGGCAGCTTTGGAACAACCAAAACCAGTCAATTGTTACAAATACAATTATTTTGAGTGAAGACGTCGTTTTGATTATTGAACTACACCTCTTCTATTATAATATATATATAAACCCTCCTTACAGGCCTTGTTATTACATACTTATTATTACTATTCTCATCCAAGTTTCCAGTGAAAAGCTTTTATTTTGATTCTATATCTCCTTCTTATACTTCGGTTTCACATTCAGTCATTTTTGTATCCATTTGTCTCATTTATGCTTTTTTTTTTACTTTAAATCTGTGAGAGATACATATTTCCATAATTTTTTTTTATATTTGTACTTTAATCTATAAGTAAGTACGGTGTTGATAATTAAAAAAGAGGGTTAAATTATACATTTTTACTATTAGTAATAAAGGGAAAATCTATTAAATATGTAATATATTGAGATAAAACTGTCAGAATCATCAAAATATATAACTTTTATGAAACTAATTCATGTTGGAAGTAGAATCAGAATATTAGTCATTATCCATTAATATTAGGCAACTTAAATTCTTTTGAAATAATAATTATCGCTTCAAAGAATTGGAAAAATTATTGTTTGAGAGAAGTAAAATCCATCTCCTATAGCCATAGTCTACACACTATTACTATCCTAAAATAGTACAATAATGTAGAGTAGAATACCTCTTATGAGGTCTATGTTGAACCAGCCAGTCGTCTTGGACTGACTTCTCACATACAGACCTTTCAATCCATAACCTTGATGATGATGGATTGTTGGATTGACAAACGGTGTTAGATGTTCAGTCTAGTACAGTTTTTCCCAAACTGTGTGCCGTGGGGTCCAGAATAAAAAATAAGAAACCACTGTGGTCAACAATTCCTGTTTCTTAAAGACCTCCCTGAGATCACAAGAGGCTGAGATATTTTTAATTCAGTTGGTAAGTTCTTTGAAAATACAAAATACCATGGTAGTCCTGTTCAAGTTTGATAGGTGTCCATCTATGGCCTGTGACTTGACATGTTTTTAAATTTTAACAAAATAGAAAAACCCAGACATAGTTTTTACACACAGTACAAAGAAATCCTATATATAGAGGGAAAGACTAAGCACTTATACTAAATTGTACTCAATCCTTGTCAAAGACTAAGCACTTAAGACCAAATCTTTGACTTCTGGACTCAAAGGGCATTTCTATCAAGTATGTATTAACCTATTAATAAGTGTTTTCATAAAAATCATGGTAACTGTGTACAATGGGTAAAAGAGATTTCCAGCAATGTAATTTTCTGAAACCATTGGGTTAATACGGAAATAGATTTTAATCAGAATTTTCATAAAGGTAGTTATTATAGAATAATAATAGTATATTAGCTTATCTCTGCGACTATCTCGCTATATCCTTTATCTCTGGTATTAGCTACCAAATGATAGGTTTAAAGAAAAAGATGGGTGAAAGAGAAATTAACTCAACATCAGATTTTTCAAAGCTTCAGTAAATTTGTATTTATTCACATAATATGAATGGGTTTATCCCATAAAGTGGGCTAGGTTTCAAATCAAAGTATGAAATCTAATTCCAGTTCTAAATATGAGTAGTCAACTGAGGCTCTGGATCATCTTCCTTCTTCATCGCTGCCTCAAATGGTGATTGATGAGAATGTACTTGCACCGTCTATCTAGCATCAGTTCAATCAGGATTCACAGTATTTTTACTCAATTATTCGAATTAATCATCAATATGTCAGTAATAAACACTACTCTTTCATCAGTCTGGATCACAGAATTGGATTGAACTGATAAGCTACTATTGATTGTGTAAGGTCCTTCATACAAACCTGTGTCACGACCTTTCTCACCTCGTACATGAAATAAATATGGCCTGTTTACCACTGTTTAGTGGATATAAAAGTTTTCAACTGTCCATTTTATTTAGCTTAACAGTTATCATATTGTTTTGTGTGAAATTAGTGACAAACATCAATTTGGTTTAATGTACCATTTGTTTTTATCCGGTCATGGGTTTGTTACCTAGTACTAAGGCTGATGTAAGATGAGTGCTTGCACTGCAGTTAATTTTTTAAGGAGTAGGAAATAGTTTTAGAGAGTTATTTCTTGGTATAGTCTAGGACCTAGGAGATAGAATGCAAAAAATTGTCTGACTAACATCTAGCTAGAATTTTGTGTATAAGATAACCTTTTGGTGCCTTTTAAGAATATGTGGTCGGCAAAGTGCATTTTCGGGACTTAGCTTAGCAATAGGCATTTGAAAAAAACAAACCGGTGAAGAGCGGCCATGTCCTGCTGTTTATGGTGGACAATGTGATTTTCATGATCCTGAAAACAAAATCAGTAGACCAAAAAAATTAAGTCGAGGTAATTTGCCACTGGATAGGTTAGTAATTCAAATATTTATTCCAAAATCATAGTGGCCACCTATCAAGTGACTAACGATTATCAACTTAATTTTTGGTCTACTAACTAATTTTGTATTCAGGATCGATTCGATGACAAGCATAAATGGGCCCACCAGTTTCAAGATAGCCGCCATTAAAAATTTGTTTTTTGCTGGAACTGTTAATAGTTTACGATAATTTAATTTAACAGCCATTTTATATGGAGTATGGAGGTGAAACAAATGCCTAATTATATGCATTTTAATCTTTCGTATGAAAGGAATGTACTCCGATATCAAAAAATATGTAAAAAAACACATTAAATTATATATTTTTTATTTAGGGGGGATATTTTTCTTTCAAAATATGCGCCGTAATAGAAGTCTTTTTGATTTAGTAAAGAAAAATGTTGGGGGACCAAGAAAAACGCAATTTTGAATGACGTAAAGCTGAATTGGTACAAAAACGAAACCAAACATTTACATGTTAGTACTCAAGGCATCCTCCATTTGACACCCCACATAATACATTTAGAAAAAAAAAGTTACTCCTTGTTTTTTAACTTTTTGGGGTATCTTCGAAGATCATAATGTGCGTTATTTTTGTTGGCGACAATATTAAGCAAACCTGTTCCTTGAGTTGTTTTTGTTTATTTATGTTTTATGTCAAAGTGACACATTTCGTTTTGTAAATAAAGTAAATATATTCACGGTTTTTTGTTTAAAGTAAAATTGATCTGTACTGACGCATATTTCAATCTAATAGTTATATTATAATACTGCGTACTTAATCCAACAGGTTACGGGCCCAGAATTGGTACAGATTGTGAGAAACCGGAGGAAGAACGGGAAGCTACCGGAACAGGTAAATATGTCTGATTCTTTTAAAGTTTTAAATCTTCCGAAGTTAAACGGAAAGAATTATCAGATATGGAAGTATAAGGTAGAGTTATTACTACTCAAGGAAGAGTTGTGGGATGTAATTGTAAAATCTCCGCCGGATCCCATAACAGAGGCGTGGTTAAATCGAGATGGCAAGGCCAGGGTGATGATCGGACTTCTTCTTGAGGATAGTCAAATATTTCATGTCAGAGCGGCGAAAACGGCAAGAGAAGCTTGGTTGGCACTTCAAAAGTACCATGAAAAGTCAACCCTGACTAATAAAGTGTACCTGCTAAAACAGTTGTGTCGTATGAATCTCGCGGAGGGAGGAAATATGGAAGATCACATTATGCGAATACTAGACACTATACATCAATTATCTATTTTAGGCGAGAACCTAGCTGAACACCTGCAGGTCGCATTTTTACTTTGCAGTCTCCCTGATAGTTACGAACATCTTGTTACAGCATTAGAGGGTCGATCTGAAGAAGACCTCACACTTGAATTAGTGAAAGAAAAACTAATACAGGAGTATAAACGACGTCATGAAAATTCTGAGTTAGGAAGCAACGAAACGGCTCTCAAAGTAAATAAAGGACGATACCAACCACGACCATCTTACAAGTACCACCAGGAATCAAATAAGGTAGATAAAATCTGCTTTCAGTGTAAGAAAAGAGGTAATTTGAAGAAAGATTGTTATTTTAATAAAAGAAACAACAAAAAGGCTAATGTTGTTGTTGAAAATACCACTCAAGATCATAGTTCCGAAGGTAAGCCGGATATGTGTTTTAACACAGTAAGAGGAAGTGTTTCATCAAATAGCTGGTATATTGATTCTGGAGCTAGCACTCACTTAACAAATAACAAAACGTTTTTTTATAAGTTTGAAAAAAGGATGTCAGAGGTAGAAGTAGCTGATGGTAGAAAAATTGAGACGGTTGGAATTGGTGAAGGAAAACTAAAATGTTTGCTTGATGGAGGTGAGATCAAAGAAATTACGGTTAAGAATGTTCTTTATGTACCACAATTAGAAACAAGCCTGCTGTCTGTAAGGAAATTAACGAAACTAGGGTTTAATGTAAAATTTTCAGAAAAATCTTGTGAAATCGTGTACGACGGATATGTATTTGCAGTAGGATTACTGGAGAGAAACCTGTACAAACTTTGGCTAAGAGAAGAAGTATCAGCGAACGTGATGTCGGTGAAAGAAGGAGTTAATGTCCGTGGATGCATACATCTTTGGCACAAGCGATTTGGGCATCGGGATCCAGCTGTTGTAAAAGAGATGCTACGTAAAAAGTTAGTGGACGGAGCAGAGCTCACAGATTGTAGAAAAGCGTTGGTGTGTGAGCCGTGCGTACGAGGGAAGATGCAACGTACGACTTTTCCGAAGAAATCAGTCACGACTAGTTTATCAGTCTTGGAGCTAGTTCATAGTGATCTCTGCGGCCCAATGCAAACGATAACACCAGGTAAGAAGAAATATTTTTTAACTCTTATAGACGATTTCAGTAGATTCACTGTTGTATATTTACTACACAGTAAAGATGAAGTTGTAGATAAATTTAAGGAATACGTGAAACAAATAGTTCAAAACAAATTTAATAGGAAACCAGCTGTAATTAGGTCTGATGGAGGTGGCGAGTATATCGGTAATGAGTTTAAAACCTACCTGAAGTCACAAGGCATTCAACATCAAGTAACAGCACCGTATTCGCCTCAACAAAATGGAGTGGCAGAGAGGAAGAATAGGTCACTTGTTGAGATGACTAGGTGTATGTTAGCTGATGCAAACTTACCCAATAAGTTCTGGGGAGAGGGTATAATGACGGCAAATTACATTCAGAATAGTTTACCAACCAAGTCAACAGGGAAAATTCCGTCTGAACTGTGGAATGGTAAAAGATTAAATGTAAAATACTTCAAAATATTTGGATGTGAGGTTTTTATGCATATTCCAGACCAAAAGAGACGCAAGTTAGATCAAAAGGCTGAAAAATTAATATTTGTTGGTTATAAACCTGGCTCGAAGGCTTATAGGCTATTAGACAGAAAAACAGATAAAGTATATATCAGCAGAGATGTGAAGTTTATCGAAGAAAGTCATTTAAATTTGAAAACAGCAAGAAAAGAGGCTGAAGAAGAAATTGCAGAAACTAGTGAAGTACAAGTTATTCTAGAAAATAGGAAAGAAAACTACATAAAAGAGAAGAACAGCGTTATGAAGGAGAATTATAAAACCAAAGAGGAAGCTAATTCTGATAAAGACGAAGGAAACCAAATCTCTGTACGAAGATCTGAAAGGAAAAGTAAAGGAATACCCCCCGATAGACTTGTTTATGTTGCTAAAGGAGAGATTCAAGATCATGTGTTGCCTGAACCAAGAACAAGAGATGAAGCATTGAAAAGGAAAGATGCGGATAAGTGGATCGAAGCGATGAACGAAGAAATGGCAGCAATGAAATTTAACAAAACTTGGGATATTGTGGAAATACCAGAAAATAAGAACATAGTCGGATGCAAATGGGTATTTAAAATAAAGACAGATGAAAATGGAACACCATGTAAATACAAAGCAAGAATAGTCGCACAAGGGTTTTCCCAAAAATACGGTAAGGATTACGACGAAGTCTTTGCGCCTGTGGTTCGTCAAACAACATTGAGACTATTTTTAACCATTGCAAGTACAAGACGGTGGAAAATTATACATTATGATTTTAAATCAGCATTCTTGAACGGAGAGTTAGATGTAGGAGAAATTTTTATGAAACAGCCGGATGGGTACGAAATTAAAGGTAATAAAAATTTAGTTTGCAAATTAAATAAAGGACTATACGGACTAAAACAGGCAGCAAGAATTTGGAATATTACAATTAACAAAGTTTTAGAAGACCTAGGATTCAGAAGAGGAGAGTTCGACCAATGTATTTACCGAAATATCATTAACGGAAAACTTATATTAATTATAATTTATGTCGATGACATGCTAATTTCTAGTGAAAATGAAGAGCTTGTCAAAGAGACAGCTAAAATAGTTGGAACTAAATTTGAAATAAAATGTTTAGGAAACGTCAAAAATTATCCAGGAATGCAGGTTGAACGGAAAGAAAGTGGAGAATTCACACTAAGTCAGAAGACATACATAGAAAAATTATTGAAACATTTTAATTTAGAAGAGGCGAAAAGGTCAAATATTCCTCTGGACCCAGGATACTACAAGAAACCTAAAGAAGAGGACGATTTATTTAATAAGGAAATTTATCGGAGTGCAATAGGAGCCTTGCTGTACTTGTCTGTGAATACAAGGCCAGACATTAGTGTAGCCACATCAATATTAGCCAGACAAGTTAGTGCACCTAAGAAACGGGATTGGAACGAAGTAAAAAGAGTCTTAAAGTACTTAAAGTCGACAATTAACTATACTATCAAATTTGGTACTAATATCCAGAGCGAAAGTAATAATAATATCTTGTTTGGATATTCTGACGCTGATTGGGCAAGCGACTGTCGAGACAGGAAGTCTAACAGCGGTTATATTTTTTTCTGGAAAGGTGTTCTAATAGACTGGAGAAGCAAGAAGCAAGATTGTGTTGCGTTATCTTCAACAGAAGCTGAATTTGTAGCTTTAGCGGAAACGTGCCAGCAAGCAGTCTTTATTGAAAAACTTTTGCAGGACTTTGACGAAAAACTGGATAAAATCATCATCTATGAAGATAACCAATCTTGTCTGAAGATGCTAGATGTAGAGAAGATCAGCGACAGAACTAAGCATATAGACACCAAATATAACTTCGTAAAAGACCTTAAGAAGAAAAACATAATCTCATTTCTATATTGTCCATCAGAGAAAATGATAGCAGACTTCTTGACGAAGCCTCTTGGACATGTCAAGTTACAACAATTATTGCAAGAAACAGGGCTTAGCGCTTAACATTGAGAAGAGGTGTTGGCGACAATATTAAGCAAACCTGTTCCTTGAGTTGTTTTTGTTTATTTATGTTTTATGTCAAAAGTGACACATTTCGTTTTGTAAATAAAGTAAATATATTCACGGTTTTTTGTTTAAAGTAAAATTGATCTGTAGTACTGACGCATATTTCAATCTAATAGTTATATTATAATACTGCGTACTTAATCCAACAATTTTCAGTTCTAAAAAAAGAAATTTTTTTGGGGGGGGGGTGCAAAAAACAATCAGCTGAAATTTTTTTATTTTTGAACCGCCATGATATGTTTGAAGAGGTAACCTTCAGGTTTCGTATCTGATTCAGGTTATGTTTTATAAATCCGTATTTTAAGTTTAATTTTGGGATAAAAGTGTTTATATTTTTTAAATTATTTTATTGTTAATCAGTTGGAGAAAGTGAAATGCGGGAAATTGCCAGGAGTGATCTAATGGACTTAACTTCGTTAACGAAGCAGTATAAATTGGATATTTGCAGAACCTGTTGAATTCGTATCACATTTCATGAAAATAAGTAAGTAAACAAATGATAGTTTTATAATAATATCAAATTTCAGGGTTAACTTGATTATTTTTGTTTCTTATTGAAACTAAACGTTACATTACTATATTATTTGTACATTAAACACCTGCGAATTTAATTATTTTCCGAATATTTTAGAAATATGTTGATGGTAGGTATTAAATAACTAAGTTTATGTTTCACGTTTAATATTTCTTTGCTAAAATTTCCATGATTAACAATGAATTTCGGTAAATCTTCAGCTAGGGGAGGAGTTTAGAAAAGTGCCTCACTCGAATATACTGTATGTATATTATCATTATCACACAACATATTAGGTTTGTTCCAACCGAGCATTGTACCGTCTGCGGGATCGTCACCGGCATGCGCATTAGATAAAAGCCGTTCCAAGCTGACTTGGGACAGTGTTTCGTACCGTACACAAAACTGTTCCAACCCCAGCAGGGATCGTTTGCGAACCGTTCACTGTACGGTCCCAACGATCCTCTGACAATGCCATGTACTGGTTTGTATGACATGCGCAGTTATGTCAATCGTCACAAATATCAACAGGAAGGTTCTCAAACTGTTAGGTTTCCTTGAATGTTTTTAATACAGTGCGAATTATAGTCCTAAACTTGTTCCAACCTGACATGATTTTATTACAGTACAATGTTAGCGCATGTGTATATAACCTGTCCTAAACGATTCCCGAACGATCCGCAGGACGATACAAAGGACGGTACAAATAGCGGGGTTGGAACAAACCTATTATTACAATATTACAAAGGCATATTATCTTCTGAATGTATAAATCATGCCAAGCGATTTTTGACCATGTCCTTCTCTCCAGAATTTCCTGTATTATTATGTCTAATTATAATTAAGAATTATAATTGAAGAATTACCTATTTATTTTTTTTAAGTGTAAAACTATACCAAGGATAATTTCTCTCTCTATCAATTTGTTGAAATGTACCTAACCTTTATTTGTGGGGCCTATTCGCTATAATTTAGTAAATGTGAAAGAGCACTGACGGTTGAAATTAATCTGGGACTACCTGCGAACTATTGTCAACAAACTATTCAAATTTCATGAAAAAAAAAAAAAAATAAAATAAAATAAAAAATATAAGTACTTTTGAAGATATTTATAGTTGTTAATTAATGTATGTTTGTGCGCATGTTGAAGAGAAAAAGTGGATGCAGAAGGTTGAAGCTTATATTATTGGACCAATAATGTGCTAATTATGATATATTATCTAAACTTCGATGAAATTGAACGCATAGTTTTTACGATATGTATATTGGTTCACAAATATTGAGTGACAGACGGATGTAGCGAATTCTCTGTTGGGTTGTTCTTATTATATATTAACTAAGTATAGGGAATCAGATTTCTTTTTCTTTCGGTTTTATCTTAAATCTCACTGACAACTTTATTATTAAATGACACATTAAAAACATATTTTTTGCAAGTGAAAATAAAATAAACATTTAAATATTTCGCTTTCGCGACACTCCAGAGCTGGCTTGATAATTTTTCGTCTCTTCGATGTCCATTAATTAATTTTTCTTCTTCACTAGTAGTGATGATCATTGTTTGTCATCAATTGTTAATTTCTCTTCTTTAATAATAAACAAATAACTTGCAAATCAAACAAAATAATAAAGTTGATAAATAATGGTTTTTGTCAGGAATACTTCTTTAAAGGTGAACAAATTCAAAAGTTGTAAGTTGTAAATAAACAAAAACAAGTTTTAAATAAACAATTAAAATTTTAACTCTTCAGACCCACTTCATCTATTCATCCACTTAAACGGATAAATTTTATTAATAGGTCTAGTTAGGTTATTGGTCGATGTTTTAACTACAACGATAGCTCCATCACGACTAGTATTACTTGCGTTTTGTTAAACAAGGCTCTTCTTTGTAAATTCCTAACGTAGCAGTTGTTCTTAGCTGACAGAAATGGGCGGGGGTTAATATCTTCTCGGCTTCGGGACCCACATAAACTAGCGGTCGGGAATTCAGAACAAACTCTACTTCCACAAGTATAGTACTAAGTTGGGCTTTATTCAACAATTTTTTGGTTAGTCCTATTATGAGTCTCTCATAGAGCTTAGCACCTCCCCTCCATGGTGAAAATTCAGGGACATATTTCCTAGCAATTCTTTTTTCTGAGAAAAAGGAATTAACTATCTCGTTTATGGTTGTAATATTTTTAGTGAGAAACTTGTCCTTAATTATTAATTTAGGAATCTGATCTTTTTCTAATATGATCTTTAATCTAAATAATAAATAATGGTAATAAATAATAATTACTAAATAATATTTTTTAATATGATCTGTTCCTAATTCCGAATACCCTTATCTCCCTTTACACCTAATCATTTTGTTCTGAATAATTTTGTTCTGATCTAGATACAGCCCTAATTGCTTACCTAAAAAATTCAACTGATTGAGCTCTAAATCCTTAATTACTCCCTCATAACATTTACTCTGTACATAACTTTCCCATCTTTCTTCTTTCCCACTTTACTTTAATTCTTTCTCACTTAAATATGTTTTTATGTTAACCTCTTCTGAAAAATCGAATTGTCTCTTTTGAGATAACCTTCTTCTAAATTTTACAATCCCTCTATGTACCCAGGCAGTTACTCTAATTAGTTTGTTAAGTTTACTATAGTTTTCTTCTATTATCTCATAAGGTGACGGATTTTTTATTTGGTCTTCTACTGCGACTAAATTGATTTCTTCATTGACTAGTCGCTCCGATTCTACTTCATCTAAGATGTCTTCTGGCCAAGCTTCTTCTTCATTTTCGTCAACTCTCCTCTCCGCAAACACTGGTAAAGGCTTTCTTTTCTCAAATTTCTCTAAATCCCAGACTTTCTTGCTTTCCTCAAGCCCTCTTTCTTCAATCCCTAATGTTTCTAAGTTACAAAAATGTTTTAAATCTAATTTATTTTCGTTATCTTCTTGCGTATACATATCAATGTCCGTTTCATGATTAATACAAGTCAACATACTAATTATGCAAGAACTGTTCTCTTTCTCTTCACTTCTCCCAGTAATAATCCACCCAATTTTCGAACTTAACATCAGGGCCGCTTTTAAGCACAGGCTACATAGGCTGCAGCCTAGGGGCCCGCACCACAAGGGGGCCCGCACCACAAGAAAGATAAATAAGGTGAAAAAAAAATCGGATGAAGACACACACCATGACATGTTATAAATTAATTGAAAGGTCTTGAAGTCTTGAAGTACATATATATAAAAAGAATATGCAAATATTAAAATTTCACACAATGTTTCCAAGATGGCGGCCCATATGGTGGGCGACTAAAAAAGCTTTTGGTCACCGTGACATTTTATACATCAATTTAAAGGTCTTGAAGTGTAGAAAAAGTATATGCAGCTGTTAAAATTTTACATTTAATAATTTGAACTAACGTGAAGCGCGCTTACTTGTTTGAATGTTACTATAGGCGTGAAATTATTCGATACGGACAGGATCTCAACCAAATTATTGTACAAATGCAAAAATAATGTCCCCGAATGAAACTACCGTACTTAGGAATTCTTATAGGAAATTTTATGCTGAAAAAAAGTAGGGGAAGGTGGGGCACGTTGATACAGTTTGGGTTTACAATTTTTTAACTCAGCAAATATTAAAATATTAACTAATAAAAAAATGGTTACCTGAAGCTAATCTCTTTCAAAATACAGGGTAATTTTATCAGAAAGGTTTTTATGAATATGTTTTAGTAAATTAAATCATTTCTAATCTTATAATTTTGTAACAACGTACCCCGTTGGCGGGGTAAGTTGTTACAAGTATGGGGCAAATTGTTACACCTTATATTTCTACTCAAAAACATCA
>KZ651252.1:542720-586220 GCA_001010745.2 Gerris buenoi | reverse complement strand
AAATGAAAATTGCACCGAAAAATCAAGCTCGTTGAGACGATGATCCCTATTGAAAATGGGATATTTATGACGTAATTAACCCCTTCTGATGAGTCAGCAAAGATTGAAAAAAATACAAAAAATCAAATGAGGTATCGCTTCTTATATTTTTTGGGGTCCTCAATCTAAAATAAATCCTACCGTGGGTATCCGCAAGCCGAGCGAATTTCCATTGGAAATTTGTAGTATAATTGTTGAGCAGTTTTAACTTCTTTCAAACTACTACGATTATACTAATACTACAAATTTCCAAAGGAAATTCGCTCGGCTTGCAGATACCCGCGGTAGGATTTATTTTATTATATAAAAGAAAAAAAATAGAAAACCGCATTTCTCCACTCCAAATCAAATGTTTTACTAATGAGTTATTATAAAATCTCTTTATAAAGGAAATTCGAGGGGGGAAGGGGGGGCTAGGAAGCTAGAAGTCGGAACTGCTCAGGGGGCCCGCACCACAAGTCCAGCCTATGGGCCCTCAGATCCTAGAAGCGGCCCTGCTTAACATATATAAGCCTTGATGTATCTAAATTATTTCTAATGTTATTATATCATAGTATATCGTAGTATTTCCTATCAAAATTTGAATTTCAGTACTATTTTTTACTAGTTTTGGTTTATCTGCGAAATTTAAATTTGGAAACTTATTTTTTGCTTCTTCTAAATGTCTGTTGTACTCAATTTTGTTTCTTAAAATAAAGGGAACGACCTTAGCTACTATACACATAAATGAACCATCTGACATTTTAATTTTTACCTCAACTGTATAGGAATCTATGACTATGGGTTTTGCAGTTCCGAAAATGGAAATTGTAAGTTTTTCTTCTTGTTAACTAAACTATTTTATAGGCACTAATTTAAGTTGTTTAGCTAACTTCTCTACTATGTATGACCTGTGGCTCCCTGTATCTAGAAGTACTCTACCGTACACTCCTGAATTTTCTTTGTTGCATATTTCTACTGTCGCAGTTTGCATTGATCCTAGCGGTGCCCATGCCATCATCTGAGCATCGACCTTTTTGTTATCGTGATTTATTTTATGTTTTTCATTATCTTCATTTTTATTTCCTATCTTTTTAGGACACAAACTTCGATGGTGGAATCTGCTTTTACAATAGACGCAGATTTTTGTTACAGGACAATTTTGAGATGTATGCCAAGATTTCTTTAAACACTTGTAACAACAACCCTTTAACTGTTCTTCTCCTAGAATCTATAGTAAGGAACTTGTGACATTCGTCAGTCCAGTGCGCTTCACTACAGTACCTACACCTTAATAATTGACCAGCCAATAGCATACCTGTGGTGCTCTGACCCTTGTTCCATTCCTTAACTGTATCATTTTTCCTGTAATAACTATTATCATATCTATTATTATTTCCTTCATTTTTTGTTAGTCACTATTTTTTCTCTATTACTAATTAATAAGTCTAACTGCCAGGGGGGCAGAATATGTTTGACTACCCCAAATTTCCCCAGAACATACTTTTTTTCATTTAAATTTCCCCAATCGAACTTTGCGATGTTAACCGGATAACAGCCTATCCGTATTGTAAAGTTTACTTGGTAATTCTTTAATCAGCGAAATAAAATAACACAACTTTGATGATAACAAGTCTTTCTGTCTAAAAAAGAGAGAGACTAAAATTAAAAAATAAGTAGGTAACCAGAATATATACGATAAGATACATAAAATCAGTTTTTGTTAAAAAAATATATGTTTTTTTATGATGTGTAATAATACTATTGAAATAGCTGTTTTTTGAAGTGAAACTTCTTTGGCGGCGGTAGAGTGAATTTTTTCATAGAGTGACATCGTGTAACGAAGTTTGCGATTCGAGACTCGTCCAAGTGTATCATTTTTACAGATTAATTGTATTACATCTATTTAAAGACTAGCAAATCAAAACACACATTTATTTTTATTGAAATAAATGTGGTTGCCTTAGCATAGCAATATTTTTTTAAAATAAATTTCCCTTAACCATTTCTTAATCCTGAAATAATAAATTTATCAAAAAATGAAAGAGAGCAATGCACTCTGGAACTTAAGTTCCACTTCTAATGCGTGAGACCCTCATACATATATTTTTTTCAAGTATTGAGGTAAAATTTAAGTTGTAAACAAAGTATTTTTTTCCCCACTCGTGTATAATACGCACCCCGATTATGGAAGTAAAAACGAGGTAAAGAAAAGTGTGTATTATACACGAGAATTTACGGTAATTCGTTTGAGAAGAGAAGTTAGAAACAAGCATAAGACATTTTATTGTTCTAATTTATTCATATACAATTTCCTTTCCATTTTTCCCTGCCAAAATTTCCCCAGCCTTGCCCCGATTTCCCCCGAACATCGTTCGGGCGTTCGGACTTATTCTGCACCCCTGCTAACTGCTTTCTCAACTTTTTTGTATCCTGTTATTCTGAAACTGACCCTTCAAACATTCTAAGTTCTTCCAACTGCAATAGTAATTCTGGGGGGAATTTTGATTTTATTAAAGAAAACGTATTCGAATTTTCAATGCTTTCTCCTAACCATTCTAGTGACTGGCAGAAATTTTCAATTTGATCTAAAGTGGACCTTAACCGTACTGTAATATTGTTACATTGGGGCAACATTCTAAATTTTTAATAAATATCATCAACAATTAAACTTTTATTAGAAAATCTAGATTTCAAGATATCTACAGCAGCATCGTAATTTACACTAGTCAATGATAGCCCCGCTATGGCTTGAGCGGCATCACCAGATAGTTGTTGTTTCAATAAATTAAATTTGTCTACTTTCCTTATATGAGTTTTACAATTAACCGAAGTGTAAAATCTCTCCCAAAATTCGAACCATTTTAATCTGTTTCCACTAAAAGTGGGCAGTATTATTTTTGGAAGTTTAGCTGAGATTTTCCCTACATTCTCTATACTCGAGTTGCCTATTCCACCTAAACCAACCTTATTTTTTAATCTATTGTGGAGTAAGACCTAGACATTGTCTGCATCAAGCATAATATTGGTAAACCCATCAACATCAGCTTCAAACCTAGTTGCCTCCTCAGGATTTAAAGAAACATTCTCTAACTTAGCTACCAATTCATTGTATTTTTCTAAATATCTATCAAGTTTACCAGCTAAATCTACCCCCTTTTTCCTGTCTATTTGACCGTTATCCACGTTGTCAACCCAACCTTGAATTTCAACTGTAATGTCCGTTAATCGTTTCCGAACCGGACCTAAAGTACTTCTAACTGAATTAGCAGTGGAAGCCATCGTTCTGAAGTCCCAACCGTTAGCAAACGTGAGACCTTAACCTAAGAGATATTACCTATGTGTATTTCCTCTTCTCCGCCTAAACGCCTCTTCTCCTTTTGAATGCCTCTTCTTCTTATTTTCTTTTTTCAGTTATTCACCCCACTCTGTCTACCATGTAGCGAATTCTCAGTTGTGTTTTCTTATTATATATTAACTAAGTATAGAGAAACAGATTTATTTTTCTTTCGGTTTTATCTTAAATCTCACTGACAACTTTATTATTAAATGACACATAAAAAACATATTTTTTGCAAGTGAAAATAAAATAAGCATTTAAATATTTTGCTTTCGCGACAACCGACATGGAAGCCTTGGAATTTTTGAAATTGGAGACATTAAATATTTTCATTCATCAAAGCTATGTGATCAAAATGATCACAGAGCTTCTGTTATCTTTAGTAAGCTTGGATGCAATAAACAGAAAACAGGATATATAGTAGTTTTTTATAACCAAGAGAAAGTTTAGAAACAACTACTTACAGTCTGTCCATGCTATAGCAATCAGAATTGTAACTGAAGAAGAAAAACTGCTCTCAGGAGGGCACTTCAGAGAGGATATTGAGTAAAAGAGACTCATTAAATCAATTTTTTTTAATATATTAATTTTTTAACAGGATAAATATTTTTATTTTTATTCATAATTTATATGTATATATTATATATATATTTATAGTATATTTTAATTCTTTGGTAAACATTTATTGTCACGAAAATCTTTCATTTTAAGGATTTTTTTTTCATAGGTATTGACTGAAATCAGTTTTCAGGGTTACTTGCTCGAAGAAGAATTAACCATCTTGTTATTTGTATTGGCTGGAGACCTGCAACAAAATCTTTTTCATTTCCAAAAAAAGTATTAGATGTAAAATTTATGATTGTTTATAATATGACATAATAACATATATCTAAATTAGCATAAAAGTTCAAAGGAAAAGTCTCTCCACGTAAAATAATTAGTTTACTTAGAGAAACTTTTCCTTCTAGTTTTAATAATGACCTCCACTCACGTTCTATATCTTATCTAACTTGGTAAATTTATCGCTTCTTCATTCACATCTCAGGCTTAAAGTAGCTACTCCATACTATGAGATGTCCGTTGATCTCGTAAATCATGAATTGTCTGGTTGCCTGGCCTCTCATAGGAAGTTGTAACAATTTTTAATTGGCATTCTTTAGTATTATTATTAAAGGAATAAGGAAGGAAAGACAGGTAATGGAATCATACTTTGATTCCAGAGATCCTTCATTTAATCCCCTGTGGTTTTGGTAATTTTAATCTGTGTTTTCTTCCTTTTCCATATTTTTAACTTTTGCTTTTCAAAATCACCTTATCAAATAATGTTAATCTCGTTGATATTTTATTAATTTCTTCCATGATAATCTATTATTATATCTACTATGGCTTCCATTTTTTCTCATTCTGTCAAATCAACCACATCTTGACCAAATCAACCATTTTGACATCGTAAAGTGACAGTCACTTTACACATTGATTGCTTACCTACAATTGATTGCTGCCATCTCTCATTTTTGGTACATTCCAACCTACCTAAATATGTCATATTTTATAAAGGAGAGATATAACATTTTTTAACTCTAATATTAGTTTGAAATATGTTTCATCTTTCTACTGACTTCTTAACTAAAGGCCCGGTCTAAGAGGAAGCAGATTGGCTGTAATAAACAAGCCTTTTGTCCACCGCGGACTCTGTGGGGTGCAATGGTGTATCATCCTGGATGACGTTGGGTTGGCAGTCGCTCCATCAGCTGCATAAACCTTCAGAAATTGTTCTTGAGACGTTCAAAAATATAATAAGTGAATTGAAAAAGTAGAATGAAATAGAAATAAGAGGTTCCACCGAACTACTCTCTCTTTTCTTTTATTTCATGAACCAATTTTTTTGTTGTTATGAGCTTGCCTCAAAGCGAATAGAAAAATCAATTCTTCTTTGTCGGAGGAACAGCTAGACATGTAATTATGTTCCATGATAATTAAACATTAAAGGCCACTGGTTGAAGAAAACTGTACCCCATCCACATTTTGTTTGACGCCACTCTTTTACTTAGTTACATATCCAAATGTATTTATTTATGATTAAATCCAAGTGAACTATTATTTTGTTAAATTTTTTTTTTTGGATTAAAGGTTACTTTGCTTAATAGATAGTTAGACAAACGAATATTGTCATTTTTATTTACAGAAGTGTGATATTCCTTTGTCCCAAAGGAATATTTGAACATTCCCCAGTTAAGATTGTCAATTAATTTGAAAAAAATGTCAAACACAATAATATAAACAAATGGTGGGTAACTAAGTAAGAAGTACCTGCTTGACTGCCACAGTCTACAGCCAGACAGTCCACTTCCTGTTTGACTGCAATGCACATGAGTGCTGTTGACCATAAAAATATTAGTTTTGGGTCTTGTTTTCAGGCAAGTGTGAAAACACTTAACACTCAGCTAGACCGATTCCTTCACAGATCGATATTATGACTGCTCCAAATTAGTTAATCAAATAAAATATTTTATTACAAAGTATAAACTTTTTGTGACGATTACCTTTGGGGAGATTTATCTCGACTTTTAGATTCATCTGAGCCAGTATCAGGCGAAGGAGAACCTCGGCTGACACTACTCTCTCTTCTGTTCCCATGAAGACGCACTGTTGTATCAAGATGACGGAACCTTAAAAATTATTTTTATTTTACTAAATAATTATTTAATTGAAACTAAATTCGATTAAACACTTATATTGTCATTATAATTTTATAAACGGATTATTATTTAATTTACCTCACTGGTAAATCATGGGCATCTTCTCTTCCTTGAAATAGAAAAGCCAACGGCCAACTGATCCAGGATGATCTGAAATTTAAAGTAAAAAATTATTTATTTTAATTTCCGTTCTTAAAGGTGACTAAATATCACTTTATTTGATCTAATAACTTGTTTTTCTGCTCCTTTAAACTGACTACTTGTTACTATCTGTTCTGTTGATCTGTTAATGTTTTTAATTGTTAATTGATCATTATTTAATTACTTAGGAATGTTAATGGCCGGTGGTGGTAAGGAGTATAGGTCATCATCATCCTCTTCAGTCGTTTGAGATATATGCCTCCTGCAAATTCATGATTTGAAATTCATTTTCATTCACCCTCATTCTATCTACAAATTAATTTAGGGTAAAGGGAAACAGCTCTGAGCTCAATGGAATTTAGAGCTCTCATGTTCAATACCATATGTTTTGTTCTATGGGAAGGGTTGGAGATGGGGGACTAAGAATTTCTACTTTTATTTTTGACAAAGCACCTTTTACTTTTACAGTCCTTAAAAAAACCATACTAATTTAGTCCTTAAAGAAGTATACTCCTTAGTAGTTGAATAATCATACCCTTTAGTCCTTAAAAAAACATACCTAAAGTCAATGAAGAAACATACTAATGAGTTATAGAAGAAGCATGCTGTTAGTCCTTATATAAGCCTACTATTTAGTTATTGAAGAAGCATAAGCATACCCACTCTTTAGCCTTGAAGAAGCAGGCCCTTTAGTAGTTGATTAAGTATACCCTTTAGTCGTTGAAGAAACAGGCTCTTTAGTAGTTGGTTAAGTATACCCATTAGTCTTGAAGAAGCAGGCTCTTTAGTAGTTGATTAATATACCCTTTAATCTCATAATAAGTGGCATGCGTCTTCGGGTATAAAAGCCTCCGGAATAATAATAATAATACCCTTTAATCGTTGAAGAAGCAGGCCCTTTAGTAGTTTATTAAGTATCCCTTCAGCCTTGAAGAAGCAGGCCTTTTTATAGCTGAATAAATTTACGTACCCTTTAGTTGTTTTAGTTCTTGAAGAAGCAAGCCTTCTAATAGTTGAATAAGCATACATATCCTTTTGTCATTGAAGAAGCATATAGCCTTTGCCCAAACCCTGTGTTTACTTCTCCTCTTCTAGAAATGTATAGAGCTTATTTCTATTCAACCATTGTTTAAAAATAAATGTATGAAGCTCTGCAGCTTTGTTTTGCTCTCAAAAAAATGGAAATTGATTTGTTATACCGCTTGTTTTATACAAGTTTTAAAATATTTGACAGGTGCTTGTCCTATTAAGCTTAGTGGAATTTTTCATTTTTTATTTACATTGGAGTGTTAATGGCTAGTGGTGGTGGTGAATCAATGTCGTCATCTTCCTCGGTAACGTGGGATGTATGCCTCCTCACTGAATGCTGAGCTTTCACAATCTTCGGGTTGTATATCTTTGGATCGGAAACCATTCTGACGAAGAACGATCTTTTGTAAGCGAGACCTTCCTTCTTTTTCCTCTCAATAAGATCGAATACTTCATCGCTGATCTCCTGTAAGAAAATTCGATACGGGGTTTTATTAAAAGCTTAGTGTTTGATCGTAGGCAATGATGATGGCTTTATAAAAGCCAAAAGCTCCTTTGATAAATAAACAAGTATTGTTTTATGTGGTGACATAGTGTTTTTGGCACTATTTTACTTTGTTACCCACCATTTATTATTTTTTTTTTTTTAATTATTAAATCCAAGTGAACTATTCTTTTGTTCAAAATTTATTGGATTAAAGGTTACTTTGACGTACTAGATGGTTAGAATAACGGATATTGTCATTTTCATTTACAGAAGTGTGATATTCCTTTGTCCCAAGGATATATTTGAACATTTCCCATTTAAGATTGTCAGTTAATTTTAAAAAAAATGTCAAACACAATAATGTAAACAAACGGTGGGTAACCAAGTAAAATCTTGCCACATCCGACCTAATTTACTTTGTTACCCACTTTAGGGTGGGTAACAAAGTAAAAGAGTACCTTTTTTTTTTTAATCTAATATGATAATCTACATCAACAGTCTAATTCCAAAATAATTATTAGATAGTTTGTAATTTTGCTGCAGAAGATATACAGAGTGTATCTTGTGTTTCCTTCTTGTCAAAATTATGATGTACCACTCCCCTGAAGTTTCTTCCTATTGTGGAAGCAAAACGTCAAACTTTTACCCTTTTTTACCAGAAAAACCAAGTTTTTGACTTCAAGCCAACCCTCAGAAGCCTTCACACTAAGTATTTCTGAAAAGTATGCTCTTCTATGTCAACTTAGATATTAAAATGTAAGCTCCATATTTTTTTCTTTAAACAAAACTAATTATTGGTTTGCCTTTTAATAATATATATGTGATTGGTTTGGCCAATTTATTTAAATAAAAAGACAAAGTATAACATTTTTACCTGCTCCTTGTCAATCTTCTGCTCCTCAAGGAGATCAGATGCATACTCTTCTATCACTTTCCAAGCATATTCTAGAATAATTTCATAATTTAGTTTAAAAAATACCTTTGCTAACACATCAAAACTGTACAACATAAACCCATTATCGATAGAATCATTTTTTTTGGAACGAAGTTCCTTATGACACGTTCGAAAAAAACGACCAAATTCACCGTTACAAATTAACCCTCACGCCGAAATCCGTCACAAAATTTACCGATGGCGATAACTTGTGTAAAAGTTGACCGACTTAATTGAAATTTGGTACACATGTTCATTTTACCAATGCCCAAGACAAGTTCGTTGGACAACGTTATCCGCCCAAGTGTTCACGTGCAACGCTCGCGTAAACGTAAGCATCAAATTTAAAAATTGGAATTTTTGGACGGGAAAAATTCTAACCTCATCTATTTAATGAGGGAAACAACTTTTTTAATACTTTTTTTTTAAAAAACGAACACCGCTATGAAGTGATAAAGATCGCTCAATTTATTAAAGCGGACGAAAACGATTAAAATAAAGAAAACAACGTTTTTACCGATATCTTACGTTCTAACGTAACGATTTTAATGAAACTTTGTATACATCACCTATAGTACAATTGAAACAAGCACGTAAAATTTCAACCTGATGCAAGCCAAATTTTTTGTGTATTAATGATTTATATTTTTTATTTTAATATTTAATTGGAGTAATTTTGCCGACAGGGTATGAGAGGATAGTTCTTTTTCGTTCTACAACCTTCTGCTTTAACTATAAATTTATGATTAACTTTTTTCTACAAGTTAGTTTCTTTTAATTTTGCCTCTTTTCTAACTCCACCCTGTATAAGTAGTTATTGCTTTGATTTTATAATTTATATTTAATGAATTGCATAAGGAACTTCGTTCCTTTCGGGTGTCCCACGACACCACACATATTTTTTTTAATAGACTTTATTAATTAATAATTAGTTGTTCCTTACCCACATCTTCTTCAGAGGCATTTTGAGCTACTGCGCAAAATCGAATAGTGTATTTATCATTGACATTCGCCGGTACCATGTGCAATTTCCCACTTCCGTTAATATTGCTCAAAAGTTTCTCATTTATCTTATCTGTACCTTTCAATCTGAAGCAGACAAGTCCTAACTGGAAAATTTATAACATGATTATATTTCAGAGTTTTAGTGTTATATGCCCGTTCTGTAATAAAAGTGTGCTAAATAGTTTGGAATCTTATTGGTGAAATAGAAATTATATAGTATCTACTGTATTAAATGTATTAACAATTTCCCAAATTCATTTTGACATTAGGATTTGTTATCCAGTAGTAATTTTTCTTTTCAAGGATACAGGAGAGGTATTATATTATTATTATTATTATTATTTTTTATTTTTTATTTTTTTTTTAATTATAAACAAATTTTATTCCTTCCTATCTTATGTTGGGTAAATTTAGTGCAAAGATCAAAATTGACGTTTCTTAACATCAATGATGGTGTTAAAAATCATTGATGTTAAAGTATGTTAAATTGTTATGCTGTTGAGTTGGATTTCTATTTCTATTTAATAATTATAATAATCCCTACCTCTCTGTTATGAGGATACAAAAAGCAAGAGGAGCATTTGCAGTTTTTAATAATGTTTAGCGTTCTTCGTGGTTTAGAGAAGCACAGAAATCCGCTTTTTCAATACAAACATTAAGTCTGTGCTATTATATGGCTTGAGACATGGCTAATTTCAGTTGAAAGCACGAACAAAATGCAGGTCTTTATTAACTGGTGGCTTCGGAGAAAACTAAAAATGTGGTGGCTGGACTGATGGATTTCAAATGTGGAACTGTTGCTTACATGCCACCTGTTGAAATTGAGAAGTGGGAGAGAAATGTGGAGGTGGATTGGCCATACTCTGCGTAAGAATGCCGATGAGATATCTAGGCAAGTGCATTACTGGAACCCTCAAAGGTATCGGAGGCGAGGCGAGGGAGACCTAGAGGCACCTGGTGTCAAAGTCTTTACAATGAAGTTAGCCTCACCAATCAGCACTATACGGGCCGACAAGTTAAGAACCTAACCAGAAATAGTAAGGACTGAAAAAAATCACTATGGCACTATGCACCCAAGGGCTGGCAGGATAGGACCTTTAAGTAAGTAAGTACTTCTCTGTACTGAACCCCTCTGTATTGAACCTCTCTGTTCTGAAACTGGGCTTGCTCAATGGATTATATCTAAGTTTTCCAAGTATCTGGGTTTTAACCTCCTGTTTAAAGAAGGAAATAGGGGCATGTGACACGACTGTATTGAATCTCTCTATTGAACATCTCAGTATACATAGTAGCTCTTCAAGAAATTTGTTTACAATCTGCCCTCTTGATCCAAGATGACAGCAATTTATAATGCAATACTCGTCATGGCAATAGCTCTGGTCCTTGGAAATTGGAAATTTTCTTGCATTTATGACATAAATAACTCTGGTGAAAATGTAGTACAGGGTAAATATAATTTGAATATTATGTTCTTACCCGGACATTATTACACAGTTCAAATCTGCTGTCTTTTAGAACCTGCTGCTTAAACATCTTAGCTAAAGTGATGTGATGTCTGATGTATTTCTGCAAACAAAAATTATAATTAAATACTTTAGGGTGATCAAGAATTAAACCAGTAAGTTTTCTGTAGATAATATATATTTTAAAAGTAGTTTAGTAGAAGTAAAATTCTAAAAGTATGGTGGTGAGTTTTGTAATAAAATATTTATTTTGAGAGATTTATCTCCATCTCAGAGTTGAGCATTATTAATTATTAGTGTTAATCGTTATTCAAGCTTTTAAAATATTACAAATTCAAGAAAATTAGACTTTTTTATATAATTACGATTTATGCATTATCTTTGAAGACTTCAAAATAAATATTTACCAAATACTTTGACTTTCTAATTTTGACTTTTTTTTTTTTTTTTTTTTTTTTTTCTCTCCACCACAACTTCTAATAAATTCCTAATTTCCTATTTTGGTTGACACATAGTCATTGTAAAAACATGTACCTGAAGTCCAGAAATTCCATAGGAACGAAGAACAAACCAAATCTTAAGAGCCCTGAAGCGCCTGCTAAGTGGCACGCCCCAGTGCCTGAAAGCAAAATGTAAATTTTGTTAAAGTAGACTGATCGTAGTTATTTCTACATTCTACACTTGATTGTGATTGCGTATTACTTCATTTTTTAAACATTTTGGGATTCTTTACTAATGGACATTTTTTAGGCCTGCAGCTTTTCTTCATTCATCATATATTTCTTCATTTTTTTACATATTTATTTTCCACTTTATTTCTGCGTAACAAAACACAAATAAACTAATTTCACCTTTTAAGCAGTTACTTCTCTCCTTTCTCTCCCACTAATTGACATTCTTTTAGTAGAAAAGCCTTTTTTCTATAGTAGGAACGCACCCTGCTCCCCCACTACACGGCTTTCTGTTGCAATCACCCCTTTAACTATTAACTCTTCATGATCAACTATTTTCTTAATCTACACTTTTAGTCGAGGTTTTAGTCCCATCTTGATAAAAATTTGCACACTTCACCTTCAAAGCAAAGGGAAAATCACTGTCTTTTGCACAGGGGTATGGGGTACATGGGTAATTAATACCGGGTCCAAGTAATGAATACCCTTCATGATGCATATCGTTAAAAAGCTCTTTAAGAGTACAGTAATTGTTGTTATGGACAGTTATTTAGGAGGGGTGCTACTTTGGGATATTTGCAAATTATTTTGTCATAGAGGAGGGGGTGTAGAAATAAGTGAGAGGGTTAGAACCTAGGTATTCTCACATAGTAAAATAATTTAAATGTTTCTTGATGGTAGTTTATAAATTTGTCAAATTAAAATAAATTTGTAGCAAAGCACAGGTATGTAGCTAGTATCTGATACTTATTGCATTACGCTCACTTTAATGATAGAGAGCTACGTGATAACTGGTTTAAATTAAGAGTTAGACTAGATATGTGGAGAGACTTTTATTTAAACACTTCATGACATCCTACACCAACGCTTCTTATCTTAACTTAGTTTAAATTAAGTTTTGACTTTTATTTAAACACTTCATGACATCCTACACCAACGCTTCTTATCTTAACTTAGTTTAAATTAAGTTTTAGTTTATAAAATGCTTTACCTGTAATCGATTGTCGTCTGAGAGTAACCATGTTGTAAATACAGCGGATCTACTACGAGAGCCGAAGTCAAACGGACTCTATCTCTCACCCAATAAGTACTGCAGTCGAAGTTAACCAACAACCATTTATTCGGATTGGTATTAAAAGAATCGGCATATTGAAGACCCTTCATTAGATGCTTGAGTTCCGGCAGAATAAACGCGCATCCAGCATACGCACCATCCACATGGAGCCATACAGTTGGAAACATCCTACAAACCGGTCCGATCTCTTCCAGCCTGTCAAAACTACAGCACGACGTCGTGCCTAACGTTGTCGAAACAAAAAATGGTATTAATCCCATCGCCTGGTCTTCTTCCATGGCCTACAATCAATAAAAATCATGTTAAACACATTAATATATTTAATGTTTGTTTAAAAACTAAGTTTTGCTACATTTCATTTGTGCATAATTACATTATAACCATAATATTTTGATCTATAGATGTATAATATAAAATAATTATAATTAGTTGTTCCTTACCCACATCTTCTTCAGAGGCATTTTGAGCTACTGCGCAAAATCGAATAGTGTATTTATCATTGACATTCGCCGGTACCATGTGCAATTTCCCACTTCCGTTAATATTGCTCAAAAGTTTCTCATTTATCTTATCTGTACCTTTCAATCTGAAGCAGACAAGTCCTAACTGGAAAATTTATAACATGATTATATTTCAGAGTTTTAGTGTTATATGCCCGTTCTGTAATAAAAGTGTGCTAAATAGTTTGGAATCTTATTGGTGAAATAGAAATTATATAGTATCTACTGTATTAAATGTATTAACAATTTCCCAAATTCATTTTGACATTAGGATTTGTTATCCAGTAGTAATTTTTCTTTTCAAGGATACAGGAGAGGTATTATATTATTATTATTATTATTTTTTTTTATTTTTTATTTTTTTTTTAATTATAAACAAATTTTATTCCTTCCTATCTTATGTTGNTAATCCCATCGCCTGGTCTTCTTCCATGGCCTACAATCAATAAAAATCATGTTAAACACATTAATATATTTAATGTTTGTTTAAAAACTAAGTTTTGCTACATTTCATTTGTGCATAATTACATTATAACCATAATATTTTGATCTATAGATGTATCTAATCAAAGGCTGTGGCGATCCTAGGGGGGGGGCTAAGGGGGCTTGAGCCCCCCCAGAAACCAAATTAGCCCCCCCAGGAATCAAATTATCAAAAATTCAATTTCACCTCAGAAAAGCATAAAACCGCTGTTTTGAGAGGTCATATTTTCAAAATTTTGGGGGTCACGAATCCCTCCCTTAATTAACTCAGACGACACCCATGACTTACAATAAGATATTGTACTGCAGTAAGCATTAGCATAACATTTTCTAACGAATACATTCTAAACACAGTTGTTGTTACTTGGGTGCGATGATTTTTTTGTTTATTAGTTGTACATTTTTTTTTGGGAGGGGAAGCAGCTGCTATGTAGAATATAATATTGTTTTTGGAACGAAGTTCCTTATGGCACGTTCGGAGCCTGGGAGTAAGTCACAAAATAACCGTCATGAAATCACCGTCACTCGAAATCCGTCACGAAATATTACTATTATTATCCGTCACGAGTTGGTTGAAATTTGGTACACATGTTCATTTTACCAATGTCCAGGCTGACTTTGTTGGAAAACGTTATCCGTCCAAGCGTTCTCGGCCAACGCTCGTGTAAACGTAAGCTTCAAAAAGACGGGAAAAAAGGTTATTATGGAACCCTGTTACTTGTTTTGTTTATTTTTGTTATATGTCAAATTATATGTCACTTGGTTTTATAAATATCGAAAATAAATCTTAGTTAACAGTTTATACGTCTTTAGCATTTTATGTGATTTTATAATTTATATTTAATGAAAAATGTAAGAAACTTCGTTCCTACCGGGTGTCCCGTGACACCACACGTATTTTTTTTTCTTGTTAGCACTACGAATACCCCCCCCCCCCACTTTTAAAAATTCTTCTGTTTCTATTACTTCTTATTTATTTCTTTCTAGAGATGAGGATTTTATTTACTTTTGGTTTAAATTATTTTATCAGATTTTTCTCTACTTAATTTTGCAATATTTTAAAATTCCAACTAATCTATTTATTTCAGATTGTTTAAATTATTGAAAATATGTATATATTTATTTTAATAAGTATTATTGTGAAATTAGTGAGTGGGATTTTATTAAATACTTGTACCTTTGAGTTATTTAGAAGTTGGAATTAAAAAGACTTATAATTCCTTCAAAAAGTCAAAGAATTTATTTTGTTCTTATATTGATGAATTTTATTAATAATTTAATAGGATTTATTATTCATTCAATTTCCTTGTTCGAAAAAAGGTATTTTAAAGAATGCTCTCTCTTTTCTTAATGAAGTTTTCAATCGGAATTGTTAAATAAGTTATTGACTGATAATTAACTTCTAATAAGTGTAATTATTTAGAACTAAAGGTTTTTTATATTGTTTATAATAATGTTTTTATAAGACTGGTTGCGAGAAACTAAAGTTTCTGCAACTAAAGTGATTAAAGTTTCCTCCAACTAAAGTGAAACTAAAATTTCCTCAAACTAAAGTGAAATTAAGTTTGCTCCGACTAAATTGAAACAAAAGTTTGCTCTAACTAAAGTGAAGCTAAAGTTTTCTCCAACTAAAGTGAAATTATGTTTGCTCCAACTAAAGTTTCTTCCTACTAAATTTTCTTGCAACTTATTGCCTTGGTGTACAACATGCTTAATTTCAATGGAAAAGTGAATGAGTTACCTGTTGAAGGATAGCTCCTCTTAAACAGCATTTGTCATCAGGTTCCAATATGCGGAGTTTGACGAAACATATCATGGCTGATTTCTCGACGCACGAATGGGCCTCTTTTGAGCAGTAAGCCATGAGCTTAGTCAGCAGAAGTCCTTCCTCGACAAACGGATGAAGTTGCTTTAGACGCTTGAGAGCTTGAGCTCTTGCTGCCAGCATGGATACCAGCACACATTCACTTGCTGACGTCTAAAACAAACAACTTCGAATCGATAAATTAATTTTACCTCAAAATTTGGGGGCGTTACCCCCCAAAAACTTTGAAAGAAATCTGATGAAACGGATTCGAAAACGGTTCCGACGACAATTTTGATAAAAATAAATTGTAGTCCATTTAAATACGAATCTATCTAAATATATAAACCGTTTTCCAGGGAAAAAACTAGTTCCTGAGAAAATAGCTTTAAACGCGGATGGAGAGGGGCCGGGTTTAATTCAAGAAAAAGAAAGGGACTCAATAACACAATTTTGAGGGATGACTTTTTTTGGAGTTACCCTATAATTGTTCCATGTTTGGGTCACATAACAGAACTGCTGTTTCAAACTATTGAGTTGAATACTTTCGGAGATCAGGTGCAGTACAGACAGGCAGAAAAGCGTAGAAATATATAGGGGTCATCGTTACAGACAGACAGACAAACGCAGTAATGCATAAGGGTCATCGTTTTTTGCCTCCTGGCCCTAAAAAGGCAATTAGTGTGGTTCAGGCACCTAGAAATAATAGATTGCGTGAGAGAGCCCAAGCCAGGGTGGAGGCCAAAGGGAAGAACAAGAGATTAGACGGAAGAAGAAAAAACGGGTTTCATGATGATAACTTTAGCACGACACCGACAAGCCTGGATGGAGTTTCAAGCGGGGCTCACCATCGGCGAACCATCCTAGGGCAGGATGAAGAACATCTAAACATAGTATGGCACTTATAAATTGTTTGAAAACTCTTTGAGTACCTTTAAAAGTAAAACTTCATCGTCGAAGGTGAAGCACGAGAAAGATTAATTTCTCTACAGAGTCATTAGCGAAATAAACTACTACCCTGTAACTTTGACCTTTGAAATAGAACTTTTAGAAGTTTTTCTTCATCGCTGCAATCTCCTTGTGTTAATAAATATTAATAATTAACCTTCGTTGTATCAACACACCTGTATTACACCTCCTCCTTTACTGCCTTCAGTAAATGATAAGAAGTCGTCTGGGATTCCTATAGCTTTACCTGAAAAGAAAAAGAACAACAACTTGCGATTAATATAGATAAAAACAAAAACTAACTAAACCTCGCGGATTCGCCCGCGAATTTTTCTACTGCGCTTTTAAATCAAACAGTATTTAAATTCCACACCACCTTGCAGTAAATACTCAGACGCTTTTTTTTGTGTAAGTGCTATCAACCTAATTTCAACAAATTCACTACATTAGGCATTCATTCTCTACTACAGTAAAACCTGCTAAAGTGACCACCCGTGTATATTGACCACCTGGTCAATGTGACCACTTTTTCATGGTCCCCTTCATACTTTCCTGTACATTTTCTTCTGCTTATTGTGACCATCTGCCTAAGGTGGCCACTTTTGGTCGGTCCCTTCGGTGGTCACTTTATCCAGGTTTTACTGTATTTATAAAATAATAAAGTAGGCAACACTTCTTTTTCTCCCTGCTTTTTGAGTTCAGGGAAGAAAATACTTACTTCACTCCCTCTACATTAAACTGTAAACATAATTTTTTTTTCCCTTGTGAAAATATATATATTTTTTTTTTAACAATTATACTTTTAAAATTTTTATAATACATAGTACACTCTAGTACCTACTGTAGTTTGGCATTTGATCTACTATTTGAAAAAAAAGAAGAGAGGGAGGAGAAAATTCAAGTCAAATGAGAGAATATCAGGTAATGCCGAAGATATAGCAGTCTCTGTACCTATATGCCGTCGTGTATATAGACATACATATGTACATATTCTACGTGAGCCACCGTTTTTCGCTCTTTTGTACTTCTAAAAATCAAATTTTCGCAAATTTCTCTCTAAGTGGATGTTTATTATATGAACAGTCTATATTCTCGAAATTCCAAGTCTATTGGTTAAGCAGAATTTTCTTGTTCGTTGATTCTGTCAGTCAGTCAATCAGGACTTAGCCGCTTATATTAGAGCTAACTTGATAAAATAACTTTGATTTCACATTCTTTAATTATTATCAATGTAAAAAAGTATTGTATACGTATACCCAATGGCTTATCACGAGCTATTCTCTTAAGAATGGTCTCTAATATGAAACAAGAACGCTTTCTCAATATCAGACAAAAAATAATTATTTGAAAATATATATTCTATGAAATGGAAATCATAGTAAATGTACATAAATTACCTCACCTAACCAGTCGAGCACTATCGTCTCTAACTCCGTGCAGGCCGGGCTTGCTGCCTGAAAAACATTATAAATTTCATCATCTCAAAAGTCAAAGATTAAAAATATTTATACCTAAAAAAAATAGTTATTTAAAAGTATAGCTTTTACATCATATTCCTTTATAACAATATACGAATACATTTGTATAAATGTATAGAATTTTAAGGATATCTATTGTAAATAACTCATGTAATGTCATAAACATAGGTAACATTAATAGAGCAGGAGATAGCGTGCAAAAGTGTCTGACTAACAACAAGCTAGAATTTTGTGTATAAGTAAATCTTTTGAAGGTTTTTAAGAATATGTGGTCGGTTAAGTTCTTCTAAGGGACAAAGTTTGGCAATATAGGCATTTGAAATTAAGAAAACCGGTGGAGAAAGGCCATGTCTCGGCCTTTATGGTGGACAATTTGATTTTCATGATACTGAGTACTAACTTAGTTGTAGATCAAAATTAAAGTTGATGGCAGTTTGCCATTTAATAGGTGACCTCTTTAATTTGGAGAAATATTTGACTAACTAACCTATATTAAGTGAAAAACTACTATCAACTTGATTATTGATCTACTTACTTAGTTCGTACTCAGGATCATGTCCCCCAAAAATGCCGCTCCCGCTCCCCACCGGTTTGTATTTTTCAAATGCCTATTGCCAAGCTATGTCTCGCGGAGGCCGCGGACGAATTTAGCTGACCGCATATTCTCAAAAGGCACCAAAAGATTTACTTATTAAACACAAAATTCTAGCTTGATGTTAGTCAGACACGGTTTTGCACGCTATCTCCTGTCTATAATCTATACAATTCAGTATTCATTTATTTATTATTTAATTCATTAATTGATGAATTAATTTAAAATAAATGTTGGTCTTACCCATGAGAATCCAATACATCCTATGGCATCCGAGAGCATGTCTCCCAATATGGAAGGATAAGAATTCCCTGATGGGAAGTAAGCATGGAATCTTGGATGTTGCCAATGAGTTACCTTTTTAACAAGTAAATATTAATCAAATAAAGCAAACATGTTATGCTAAAGTGTCAACCAAATGAAATCATTTTCTATATGTATAGGTCGATAAAAAAATAGTAATTGACAAATAGTCTGCCAATTAGTGTGGACCATAGCTTCCTCGCGTCCTATTTCGTATACTTTAATGATTTTATGCTTTAACCGGACTAAACGTATGATTTTATGCTTTAACCGGACTAAACGTATGATTTTATGCTTTAACCGGACTAAACGTATGATTTTATGCTTTAACCGGACTAAACGTATGATTTTATGCTTTAACCGGACTAAACGTATGATTTTATGCTTTAACCGGACTAAACGTATGATTTTATGCTTTAACCGGACTAAACGGTTGATTTAGCGGTCGTAACCGCCAAATCAACCGAAGTTTCTCGAACGCGGTCAGTTGTTTATGTTGGTGTTTCCGAACACACCGGTTACAATCTCAGTCCACCTGCTTAGTGATTACGAACGCCTAAGATTTATTTATTACTTGCATCACAATTATTATTCCTTAATATGTTATGTATAATTTTTACTTTCTCATATAAAGAGAAAGTATTGTTGTGCTATGCTGGCGTGAAATTCTGAGTCCAAAAAAAGTGGTTTTTAAATGTCCGTCTGTTCAGACGCCTGGAGCCTAAACGACTGATTTTTACGACATTTGGCATTCATATTCAAAAAGATCCGTACCCCGAGGCATAATCAGTCTACACGGTTCCGACGATTTTGAACTAAAAAATCTAAAATACAGTTTATTTAAATACGAATCTAACGATTTAATGCGTTTTTTTCGGTGAACAATCTAGTTCCTGAGAAAATTGCTTTAAACGCGGATGGAGGGAGGCCGGGTTTGATTCCCCGTCGAGAAGTAGTTATTTTTATGATGCATTTTAATTTTTATGATAAATGTTGATGTAATGCAATAATAATTAAATGTACCTACGAAAACTAATAAATGGAAACACTGGGATAAGTAATTATGAACTCCTATATGAGAAAGTTTGTCTGAGTTGTTTCGTTTTTTTTTAGAAACGTTATACTCTTTAAGTTTTGGGCCATAAAAGGGTAAACTTGTGCTAAAGATTATTTAATTGGTATATTTCGCCCCTTTAAAGACATTATCAGGACTGTTAAATACTCATGAAAGGTGTAAACCAACTTAAACCGAAGAAAAAAAAAGTGTGAATCTAGATCCAAAAATGGAGTTAAACACCGCCAAGTGCACTTTTTTCTCTCTTTTCATTTAAACATCTTAGAAATCGATACGGAATGGCAATGTTGATTATACTGTTGGAAAGGGGATTGAATGAGCAAGTTGCTGTGTTTCGACATCTCAGAGTTACTCTAAGAAAATAAAGAGCTTCAATAGAACTTATGAAATTTTGATTTGTCTAAATTTTGGGCGTTTAAATTTTTATTTACCAATTAATCTTGTGTCCTTGAAAATTGTGTTTTTTTGTCCCCTTCTTCTTCTTGAATCGTACCCCGTCTCTCTCCGTCCGCGCGTAATCTATTTTCTCAGGAACTAGATTTTTCCCGGGAAAACGGCTTTTATAAATACAAATATATTGAAGAGATACGTCAAAACAATACATTCTAGTGGACCCCCCCCCCCTTTTTCGAACATTTTCTCCCAGGTGGCTGGATGACTGCAGTTTTACCCTAATTTGTTGCGGTTTATGTCGATTACACCCTGTATTGTATCCGTATCCCTTAGATTATAAATAGCAAGTTATCACTGAAAAACAAAACATAGCACCTATGTACTAACATTATTAAATAGTGATAATTGATAACTTTTCACTATTTAATGATATTACCATTGATAACATAATTAATGATGCAGGTTTTTATTTTGCCCATAATTTTACTTTTAATTGAAGTAAGTCAAATTTTAATTTTTAATTTTCTTCATTTATAGAATTTTCAATCATTCATTTATAGAAATCCTACAAATATACTTTATAAAATAAGAGTATGGCTGTAATATTGAAATAACAAGCTTCTTTTCGTGTTTGATTATTATTTTTACTCTGATGTATATGTAAGTAGGTGAGTCAATGTCTCTTTCAATCATATATTTTATTTTCCTTCACACCAACTAGGGTTGTGTCACCTTTGTTCGTTGATTTAGTCTGCAAATAGAAAGGCGGAGACGTAAAAAAGTTATAAATTTTTTTATTGTCTATGAATTTCCTGGGCCAGCTTGTGGAAATGGACTCAACTCAACTCGCACTGTTTCCTTGAAGCCTGTTTCACTCCTCTGACACCTCTTTTGTTCTTGACCTTTTCAATTTTTCCCCCCTTTCCTTTGAATTATTCTCAAATTTTATTTCGTTATCATCTTTTTAAATTATTATTTTTATTTAAACAAATAATAAACGCAATCATATTTATTTATAAAGTGATAATTCTGAAGAACAATACATTTTTCAGTCTCCGTATTTAAAAATTTCTGTCGGACGAAGCATTCTGCGAAATTTGTATGGTTGGTCAGAATTAGCCTATTGCTGTTAGTCCTACATAAGTTTCAACCATCTGCACCCATTAGTTTTTCTTCAACATACGCATTTAGGTTTTTTATTACATCTTTAAAAGTACATATCTGATTTTTAAGAAATTTGAATGGTTTGTCGAATGTTGCCCAGATTTGATCCCTTAATAATTGCAACCGTCTACGCTCATTAAATTTTGGTTAATTGGTATTTTTATTCATGTCAAAAAACAATTTTGACAGAATGAATATGTGCCGCACCAATTGGCAGTCTATTTTCCTTAGTTTGCTAACAGATATTCTACTACAACGCACATTTTACTCTATCTGTATGTACCTGTACCTCAGAGGTAAACGGAACGCTATTTTCTCTACTTGCTAAAAAAAGGAAGATTAGGCAGTCTTTCTTTTGTTTTCTAACAAAGAAGTTACAATAATTAGCCACAATTATCTGCCATCAAACGCAGCACATGTCACTATAGAAGGAATATATATACCTATATTCTTAAAAATAAGACTGTAATTTTCCCTCTGCGAGGTATAGAAGTATAAATACAATTTACCACAAAACTTCGTAAGTAGGCTCCTCCAATCCACCATCTTGATTTAAGATGGCAATAATTTTATATTGTACTTTTATACTAAGTTGGTTAGAGCATAGCTTTTGATATATAGTATTATGTATTTCCAAATTATACGTTTAAAGCGCATTTTTTTCTATATAAAAAAATGCCTTTAATTAAAGCCTTAAATGCCTTTTATTAAAGCCTTTTGTTTTTATTTGTCGCTTTTATTAGATTAAAGAAAATGCAAGTGATTGCTTTTTCGCTTCCGAGCTTACCGAAGGATCGTTCTGAAGATCGAAAATATTTTGTTTCCTATTACAAAAATTCCAAAACAGAAATCCGTTTCAGGCATAAGGGTATCAATTTTTGTAAACCGACATACCTTAAAAATTACACGTCCGATTTTAATGAAATTTGTATGGTAGGTCATAATTAGCTCATTGAATGTCCCATTTAAGTTTCAACCTTCTCCGCTAATTTTTTCTCTTGTACATGCCCACAAGTATTATATTTATTTACACCCATAGCTTAAAAAGTACTTATCTGATTTGTATGAAACTATTGTAGTTTATTTAAAGTAACCTCCGAATAGCCATAAATTAATTTGAACTTAAGTGATACTTTTCATGTTATAAATCAAAAACAATTTTGACTGATTGAAACAGGGGAAATAATTAAATAAATTAGACAATAATGACTTTTAAACGCATAAAATCAGTTAAGTAAGTGACAGGATGAGAGAAAGCTATGTGCCACACCAATTGGCAGTCTATTTTTCATTTTTTTACTTTTGCGCCCCTTCAAGGTAGCGTACCTTAGATGCGCCCCTGATGCTTGCAAGATGTAATCATTTCAGGAAATTTTATATTAGTACACGAGGCTAACATTCTTAACTGTTAATCATTAGATTGCAATAAAATATTTCATAGTTATTACCCCTGGCATGATATATTTTTCTACGTCGGTCATTATAGTGGGCCACGGTTCAGGATACTGGGGTGCCTCTGTGGGTAGAAGCTGCCTAAGATATCCTGGCTCTACGCTGGGAGTCACTCTTCTCTTTCCTAACGTCTCCATGTATTCACAGATGTAGTCCACCATCTCCTTTCCTCTGATTCGAAACTCTTCCGTGTCCATGATTATCCTAGTTTCTTCTTAGTCTTGAAAAACAAATAAAAAAAAAACACATCTGTTATCAAAGTTTGTTAAATAGTCGTGATGTGTAGTTCTATCTGGCAACGCTAGGGGCTTCCATTTTGGAGAGCAAGAAGGCCAACATCTGACGAGCATTCAATACGAGTTCTAACTCGCTTGATCGAGACGTATTGCTATTTTGAGAATTGCCATTTTGCTTATTTGAGCTGTACATTCAGCAGGCGATATGCAATGATTTTGCTTTCGAGCTTACCGAAGGTGACGGAAGCATTGTGTTCACTTTTGACAAAATTGTATGTCTCCGATTTAAAAAATTCCAAGACAGCAATCCTTTACAGATATCAGGGAAATTTTGGTCTCTCGTCTGTCTGTCGGTCTGTGTGTCCACGAACCCTTGTCTATAACGTGTGACGATATACCTTGAGTAAAAATAGGCCGATTTTTATGAAATTTGGTAGACATGTTCATTTTACCAATGCCCGGAAGACGAGTTCGGTTGAACAACGTTATCCACCCAAGCATTCGCGTGCAACGCTCTCATAAACGTAATCTTCAAATTTACAATTGGAATTTTAGGTCGTGGAAAAAATCTAACTCTGTATCTATTCAATGAGACAAACATTTTTTTTTTCGAATACAATTTTTTAAGAAAACCAACAATGACACTGCTATGAAGTGTTAAAGATCGCTAAAACGATAGTTTTTATTTTGGAGAGAACGCGGGGAGGAAGATTGACGAAGGGAATAGGAGGTGGCTTGGTTGCCTCACCTCTCTATTTGACCTACCTCTTCAATAGCACACGAGCCTAGGAAATTAAGAAAAAATATGGCTTCAAATTTCTAACCCAGGTTTTCCGCTGCTTTAAGGCATAGTCAGAAGGCTGAGATTCGATTAGAAATGAATCTCGCTGCGAGAGGCCTTCAATTTCAAGAACTGATACAAATCTTAAAAGTATCCAGGTTGCTGTGCTTTCTGATCGTCGTTTGACGGTCAGAATTGTGTTGAAATTGACTCACACAACCGTTTATTTGATTTTGATTTATGAATTTGAAGTGATAAAATTGTTCCAAAAAAACCTTTAGCAGGAAGAAAAGGGCAAAATGTCTTCGAAAGTTTTGGGGCTGATTGAAAAAAGGACTCTTATTTTCTAAATCAAGATGGCGCTAGCCAGTTAAATTGCCTCTGTGACTCTGTGTGTAACGCACATGATTGGACAATTTATTTAATTTAATTATTTTAATTGATATTCCCGTAACGGAAGAAATTCGTCCAATGTATGTACTAGGTGAACAATGCAGTTGTCTGCTTGCTATAGTGAGTTGAGCGTGCATTTTAATCTTTTAAACAATGATCATTTTTATTTATAAACAGCTGAAATCGGGTCAAAAATAGTAATTTAAACTAAAACGCACTTTTTCCTGTTTTTCTATTTTTACCCCCCTCTTAAATGAAAACATGACAATAGTTAACATAACAATCACTGAACTCTTAAAGAGCTTTCCAACGACATGCATTATTAAGGACATATACATATTTTTAACTTTTGTACCCCATACCCCTGTCCCTGTGTACAAATTTGGACCTTTTCAGATTTATACCTTCCTGTGGTTGGTCGCTATGACCGTGCCGAATTTTGTGCGGATCGGTTCAGCCGTTCAGTAGGAGTATGTGTCCAACCAATGCAAAGTGTAGTGTGAGAGTTCGCTTCGCTAAGCTCAAACTTCTTCTTATTTAAACCAACGCAACCTACAGCTAAATTATTGGAGGCTCCTTCCCAATAATCCTGTTTATGTATAAAGAGAGAAAGTTTAATGTGATAGAGCAAAAAGTCGATTTTGATATTTGGAAGGTCTTTCTGAGAGGATACTATTCCCGTATGCGAAGCCAAAAGATATTTATTTTTGCTCTGTATTTAGAGGCGCTTGCGAAAATGTAAGCAATCACTCGTTGAACACTTTTGATTAAATTAGATTTAAATTTAGTTTTCGCTCTATGTACTTGTATAGGAGAAAGTTTGTTCTAGTTAGAGTGTGTCGTGCCGATGCTTTTTTTTAAGTTTAACTGACGGACCCTTTATTTTTTAATTCTGGCTTCTGAAAGCATACTTCAAACATGTGAAGTAAAAAAAAAGAAATGTGAGCATAGCTTTTGATAAAGTAAAAATGTTGAGAGAAGATTACACGTTTGAAGCTTCTAAAAACCTATGTTCTGTTTATTGATCTGAGTTGCTTGACTTGCATCTCGTATACAGTTCATCATATAGCTGGTACTGTATCGAATCATAGAATCAAATCAAATAGACTTGTAAAATGCAATTTGTACAAGAACGTCAGATATATCTACCTGAAAATTTTTTACTGAATTTACAAGTTTTACTCTAAATAAAGTCCTTTATTTTTCGATGCTCACCGATTTTTCATGAAAACATAACACAAACTTTGTTTTTTTTGTTTTAGGCATTGAGTTATCTTATAAAACAGTTTAAACGTAAAGTTCGAGTAATAATTGGATGTGGTCATGGTAAACGGTTAGGGTGGTTGGAGATTGTTCGAGGTGGGTGAAGATGGTTAGAAGTGTTTGGAGATGTTTAGAGGTGGTTCAAGATGGTTGGAGATGGTTAGAGGTGGTTGGAGATTCTTCAAGGTGGTTTGAGATTATTAGAGGCGGTTGGAGATGTTACAGGTAGTTGAAGATGGTTCGAGGTGTTTTGAGGTGGTTGAAGATGGTTAGAGGTTGTTAGATAGGAGATGGATAGTGTTGCTCTAACCACCTCGACCTCCCCCTTTAATTAATTATTCCAAATTTTATTGATGTAAAAGAGTTAACAATTGCAATAAGAAGGTGCATTGTTGACAGCAATCAAGTCCTACAAATTTAGAATATTCTGTTTGAAGATGAACAACCAACCTTATGCAGATAATAAACAAAGTAGGTAAATATGGAAGCGTGGCAAATATTTCGACTTATTATTTGGGGAGCTAGCGTGGCCGAGGTGCTCTAGATACTGGCCCTGCGATCAATGAATCGAGGCGAGTCAAGTTCGAGGAACCGATCTGGTGCCGTCATCCTCTGATTTAAATACTTATAATGGCCACAGGCCACACCATATCCGCTTCAGCGGTACCATGTTCAGATATGATGTGGGAAGTAGCTGTAACCCTCCACCCTGGAATTAGCAAAATAGGCCCAATGTGGCTTTATTGCTAGGTTCCAACAAGTGGTTCGTCCTACCCGTCTAACCACTACTACTATTTTATTTCATTTACCAGAAATATAAATGATTAGCTTAGGAATCACCCTTAATGGTATGAGAATTATCAAACTGCCTAAGTTCTTTACTTTTTTTCGTGTACTACTTATTGGATTCTAAGTTTTTTTTTAAACTGTTAAATCTTTATATTATTCATATCTTTCTGTATTCTGTAGGTTTATAATATCATTTCATCCCCACATAATTCAACCTATATTTGCATAATATATAATTATAATAATATCTATGTATACAAATATAGAGAGATAAGAGGTGAAGATATTTTGGGTAGTTCTCTTCTTGAGAATGTTGTATTTCCCGATGGTTTCCATTTTCTATATAAAGACTAATGAAGGGCTCGAAGGGGGCGCGGGATTATTATCTGGAGATTACGTTTTGTATTTGATGACTCTTGGAAAGCAAGCCTCAACAAGGAAATTCAATAGACCTTTCTCTTACTGTTTTCAAATAATATTTCAACTTTGATTCTTTTTTAAATTTTAAATATAAATATCGTTTGTTTCTTTTACTCTTGGCTTTTCTTTCCTCCTTCTCGACCTCCCACTCTTTGATTTAATTAATGACCTTTGTTAAAAAGAATTACGTTTGTTAGGAGGAGGAAAATTCTTTATTTTTTGTTTGATTAAATACCTACTTAGAATTATTTGAATTGTGAATATTTGTTTAATTTTGACGAACAAAAACGACCACTTAGGTATTTAGTAGGTGTAGCGGAGATACTCCCACATTTAAACTTAATATTGATTTTATGGTTTTAAAGACGGTATATAATGTCGTAAGAAATATGGCTGTCAAATTTGTTCTATTAACTTCAAAATATATAAGTGCACAGCAGTGCTCAAGGCCAAGTTTCTGTAAGCAAAGCATGCAGTGTGTATCTTTACTTGAACCAATTCACCTGGTTTTTCTTACGCTCATATCTCTACTTACTCTTAAGATGGACTTTTAAAATTTAAAACATACATTAGGCTTAGCTTTGGACGTTGTAAAACATTTAACCCATACAACACGATACTGTTACTCCTCACAGTATCGTGTGCAATCACTTATTAACAGTTACGTGGGTAATGGGAAGGAGAGAACTCAGAAGAAAAGGTAAAATTTCAACACCCCCCTCCCATAAAAGTCAAAGTATACTGATATCCACAATGCGGCTAAGTTTTTGTGTAATGCCTCATTCAGAAACTCGCCAAGTGTTAAGCAATAAAAAAAAAAAAAAAATCAGTCTTGCTTATAGGCGTAGCCAAGGGGGCCTCCCCCTAAATCTATTAATTTAATTTTAATTTGCAAATTAAACTAATAGGATAGGCCAGTCAAATTAGACATTAAATTCGCAAAGCATGATGTAGTTCTGATTTTTTTTGTATGTTGTTCGGACCAGTTAGGGTAATGTGATCCTATGTTTGCAGCTTGGAAAAACCTGTGCTAGCTGCTTAATACGTGAGAAACTGAAAAAAAATCGGGCTTTTTTCCGTTTTTGCCATATAATTGTAAACTGTGTTTTTCGATATTAGTCGCTATTATTATTATTTATTTGCAGGCGAGTTGATAATACCTCGGTACGGTAGAGTTCGGATTACCAAGGTTCTTCTGTATATGCTAAGTTTTACATTTTGCAATCTTTTGATGCCAAAAAAGAAGGAATTTGTTAACGATGTCATGAAAACTATTGAATTTGTTAACGAAAACCTATACAAGATGAATAGTCTGTCATTTAGTGTGGCTCATAGCTTTTCTCCTTCGCATATTTTAATGAGGTTTTGCTTTTATTATTGTTACTATTATTATTATTATTATTATTATTATTATTATTATTTATTTTATCACCTCCCCCTTTGCTTCCGACCTTACAAATGGTAACGGAAGCTTCGTGGTAGTTTTGAAAAACACTTTTTTACCACCAGAAAAAAAATATTTCAAGACAGAAATCCATTTTAAGTATCAGGAAAAATGTTTGGTCCCGAGCCCACAGATCTCACTATAGTCATTGTAACCGTGCGCGTTGAATAAATTTATTGTGAAATTGGTATATTATTTTTGTTGTTCATCCCACACATAAGGAAAAAACATCTTTTTTGTATAAGAAATGTAATAAAAGTTTTTATTTTTAATTTCTTCTTTGTATTAAAATGTGTTTTCCTTAAACAATTTAAAAGTATGATCTCTTTTGCCTCGCATTATTAATAGAAACATGAAGGAAGATGTTTTGTTTTGTTTTGTAAGTTATGGTCTTACAGTCAAGGAGAGAGGGAGCAAAAAAGTGTGTGACTAACATCAAGCTAGAATTTTTTGTACAAGTAAATCTTTAAGTGCCTTTTAAGAATATGTCGACGGCCAAGTTCGTCAGCGGGACAGAGCTTGAGAATAGGCATTTGAAAAAAACAAACCGGTGGAGAGCGGCCGGGTCCCGCTCTTTTTGATGGACAATATGATTTTCATGATCTTGACTCCTAACTTAGTTAGTATGCCAATATAATCAAATGTCAATTGGTGACATCTTTGATTTAGAGTAATATTTGACTAACCAACTTACTAAATGACAAACTAACATCAACTTGATGTTTGGTCTACCAACTAATTTCGTATTCATGATCATTAAAATCACATTGTCCACCAAAAAGAGTGGGACGTGGCCGCTCTCCACCGGTTTGTTTTTTCAAATGCCTATTGCCAACCTATGTCCCACCAGACGAACTTAACAGACCAACTATTCTTAAAAGGCACCAAAAGATATACTTGTAAACAAAATTCTAGCTTAAAGTTAGCCAGACACTTTATCTCTTGGACTATTATTTTTATTCTGACAATTAAACAAACGCTATTTTTTTCTTAATTATCTTTTTAACTGAATAGAAAACTAATTTTATTAAGTTTTTTTTTGTTTTTGTTTTTGTTTTTTTTTTTTGTCTCTTGTGTCTACCATTTAGTACCTCTCATCTTTTCAAGTATTTTAACTACAATACGGCTCTAAATTGCTTTTTCTTTTTTTTTTCTCAAAAGAGAAAGGAAAATAATTTCTTGATCCACACTTTTATTTCTCTCCCTTTAGTGCAATTAGAGTTAGTAGGAAAAACAACTGAGGAGAAAACCTTGCTTGGGAGTCAGAGAGGGGGGGGGGGTAATATAGAGCTGTCGAGTAGTACAATATAATTGTACTATTTCTTAACGAGAAAAGGCCTCGAGTTGGTTTGCGTGGGTTGGAAAATGCAATGTATAAGGGTTTTCCATGTAAAGGGGGGTGAAGGGTTTTCAGCTAATGAAAAGGTCTGACCAAGACATCAACAAGATCATAATTACATTTTTTTTTTTTTTTAAGAATTCTTTATTTTCATGCAACTTAAAGTTGTGTTCAACTAAAAACATAGTTGTATTTAGATATTAAACATGAGTGATGGAATAATGCTAGCCCTCAAAAATATAAATAATATCGCAAATCAGTTAAGATCGTCACTTCTTACGATCATTCTCGCTGACTTTATGCAAAATGACATCTTGTATAATGCTCTGAAAAATGTAAATTCAAAAGATGTTGCGTTCAGTATAGCTAACTGTTAAGGTGCGTTTACACCTTGATGTTTACACATTTATTGCATGATATTTATGTCAGACAGAAATCTCAGGAGTCTGAGATTTATGTTTCTACTCTCAGCTATAAGTTTTGACACTTCTATACCAACAGATGTAAACACCGATTATTTGAAAAGTCAAACTCCTCTTCATACATTTATTGCAAATTTAAGCATTGCGAGAATTGTCAGACATATATCTCCGACATAAATCTCAAGCAATTTCTCTCAGATGTGAACACTCACAGCGATTTTTGTCTGACACTTGACATGTATTGCCGGAGAGAAGTGTCAGGTGTAAACGCACCTATAAAAGCTAATAGGAATGTACGTATGTATGTTCATTCACATACATAGTATGTAACGTATTATGTACATGTTTCGTTCATGCTGTAAATAGTAAACCAAACATACATTTTTGCTTCTAAGCTTACCGAAGATAACGGAAGCTATATGTGAATAGTTTTTAAGTCCGTTTTTTATGAAACATGTATGGTATAAGTCGTAATTAGCACAATTTGGGGTCCCTTATAAGTTAAAATTAAGTTTAAATTTTCTGTGCTGATTTGTTTCACTTCAACATAGGCACAACCACATACATTTAATAACACCTATAGCTTTAAAAGTACTTGATAATCACTAATGTACGTGATAGGATGTGAGGAAGCTATGTGCCACACTAATTGGCTGTCTCATTTTCAATTTGAATAAACCTGCTATAATATAATAGAATGCCTGCTATAGAAGAATGTCTGTGATTTTGTCTCTTGACCCTTCCCAGCCTTACTGCATCCTATAATCATGAAATTTTTTCACTAAAACCAGATGGTGACCAACTACTAATTGACACATTTAGATGTTTTTGTTATCGCCTTTTTGCACAACTCAACATTTTTCCCCCGAGCTCATTTTTGTAGTGAATGTTAAAAAAAAACTTGACGAAGTAATTATATCTTTGAGACAGTTTAGTACTAATTTCGGACAGGTTTTTAACTTTTGAATTTTAGGGGTTTTAGCAAGTTTAAAAAGGGTGCTTACCCTTTTCAATTGTATAAAACCTTGAAATATATTTAAAACTTTCAAGTATTTTCACAGATTCAGCAGTTTGTATAATTTGCCTTGTTACGAACAATAATAACCTCATATAACTTGAGGTTTCATCTCTCAGAATCACTGATGCCTATTTCCATTTCTGTTAAATAAGTATTTTAATTTTTAAGATTCATAAAATTTCATTCGCTTCTATAACAGTATTACGTTTTATTGCTTCCGAGCTTACCGAAAATAACGGAAGCTGTATGCCCGTTCTGAAGGAAAAAAATATTTTATGTCTCCGATTTCAAAAAATCCCAGACAAAATCCGTTTCAGACGATAGGAATCATTTTTGGTTCCGTGTCTGCCTGTCATTCAATTTTTAAGAACCTGCATATCTTAAAAGCTAAACGTCCGATTTTAATCAAATTTGAACGGTGGTCACTCATTGTTGGTCCCATATGACTTTCAACATTCTGCTCTTATTTGTTTTCCTTTAAAGCGCTCAAACATACATTCATTTACACCTTTAGCTTCAAAAAGAATTTTCCAATTTGTATGAAACGTTTATAGTTTTTTAGTTTACTGAAAGTAACCCGCAGATAATCATTTAATAATTGAACCAAAATAATTATTTGAAACGTCTGCGCTCTTTAACTTTTCAGTTTTAGTCCAGTCAATATAGGTTTTTTCTTCGGAATAATTTTAAGCCACGCAGCTTTTTTTTCACTGAGAGCTTTGTTATATCATTGCAATTAATACCTGAAAAGTCCCCAATTTTTTTATGTACGCTTCCCTCTTTTTTAGAGGAGGGGGAAAAATTTAAAGGACTTTAGCTAAGCAAGTGGGGTATCATTTTCTATGCATTTCTTTACGCTGAATCGATTAAAACAAGAATCAAGCCGATACGACCTATAGTTTGGAAGATATAAGGGGTTTTATGTATAAAGAAAATCAAATATTTTAATGTACACCTCCTAGGGATATCACTAGAAATTAATTTTCGATTTTTTCTCCAGGGACCTTCCTAAAAGATTTTCAATTGGCTAAACAAAATCTTGTCTTATTACATTAAAATATTTGAGTTTTTTATACATAAAACCCCTTATATCTTCCAAACTATAGGTCGTATTGACTTGATTCTTTAGTTTTAATCGATTCAGCGTAAAAAAGTGCATAGAAAATGATACCCCACTTGCTTAGCTAAAGTCCTTTAAATTTTACCCCCCCCCCTCGAGGGAAGCGTACATAAAAAAGTTGGGGACTTTTCATATATTATTTGCAATGACATAACAAAGCTCTCTGTGAAAAAAAATCGTGGCTTAAAATGATTCCGAAGGAACACCCTTTTTTGCCTAATTTTACTGGACTATTTTGCTAAATTGATACTTTAGTTTATGTTGATAGACAATAATGGCTTGTTATAGCATAAAGACAATAAAGTAAGTATGTAATAAGATGCGCGGAAGCCATGTGCCACACCAATTGCCAGCCTATTAAGATTGAATTATAATTGATACAATTTCATTCGCTTCTTTAAAAAGATTACGTTTTATTATTTCATTGCTTTCCATATTAATTATATTTTATATACAGCTGTTAGCTTAAATACTAATTTCGTTACCGAAGTTTCCATTTCATTAGACGATCTGTAATATCATGTAGTATAATAATGTTCCTTTTTTTAAAAAGAATTTACTGGAAATGTATTTTTTTTTTAACAGTTTTAAACATTAAACTATTTTCAGATCTCATTTTATGTTAAATTATGTTGAGTTGTTTGCTAAAATATCTGCTAAGTTGTCTGATAAGTCTTGTGTAATTCTAAGTTAGTCAAGTTGTTGGCAGTCGGTCAGTAGATGAGATACAATCAAAGTATCGTCACATAGTTTACATCTTGGTCTTTCTCTGTCTCTGGTAAACAAATAACTGTGAGTAAGTCGAGTATGTCCTATTCTCAGTCTCCAAAGTATTGTCTCTTCCTGTCTGTTTTTCCTATATGAGGAGGTCCAGTCACCTAGCAAAGGTTTTATGCGTCGCAGTTAATTATTTGTGGTGTCTGTCCAAGTCTGTTTCCATTTCTCTTTTATTTTTGTCCTGATGTAACAGTCAAAGTCTCTAGGTATAATCTCTGTCCCAGTTCTCAGTCCGTCAGTTATTGCTTGTCTCGCTAGTAAGTCGGCTGTCTCATATCCGGTAATTCCTACATGGCTAGGTACCCAACAGTATCGTACCTTTAATTTTGTCCTAAAATCATATGTAACTAAAATCATGTACCTATGTAACTAAAATCATGCATTACTTACAGGACGCTAATTACTTTACTGAAATCTGAATTTAATTGTTACTTATTGTTATTATTTATACACATTGTTTAACTACTATTTAATTTAAATCTTGCATAGGCGCATATAACCATGTTGTTCGGCGACTAAAATAAAACAAACTAAAACTAAAAAAAACAAACTAAAACTTTGTCAAAACAATTATCAAGTCGTACTATTGTTGTGAACATGAATTTCTCCGATCACGTTTTGTTCTCCGAATTGTTTAATACAAAGGGAGAATTTTGATTCAGGGTAATGCCACCAGAAAATAAATTATACAGGGTGATGGGTGATAAAATTTGGAATAGTTATAAGGCGTTGGTACACCTCATATGGACCAAAAAAACCTTATATACCATGGATCATTTAGCACTTCTTTAGATTGTTACTCCCTTATATAAGAAAACAGAGGGGAGTACAATCTAAAGAAGGTCTAAGGAATGTTCCTTACCTATCACAAGTGTTATATATGTTTGTAATCTACTCTTCAATAACTTTCTTTTGATACCACTCTCAATTTTTTTTTTTCGCGTGACGAGAATTATCCGCCATTTTGGATTTGAAAGTTGATACTTTTGATTTCGCTCTATTTTTCCTGCGTGCGCGTCAAAACGATCTTTTATACTGGAAAGTTTCATGTTTCTATCTCTTTTAATTCAAAAGTTAAACCGTACAGAGTGACAGACACAAGAACGAAACTATAAGGGTGTCTTTTTTGTGGTTTTACCAACGAAACCCTAAAATTGATTGTAAATTATAGTAAAATACGTACCATACAGCAAATATAATTTAAAATACAATAATAATTAGTTTAGTTAAACATTATTTCTTGTTGAAATGTGTTTTAAATAACTAAGTTATTATGCTTTGAAGTTTATTAAAAAAAATGTCTTTAGGTGTTCTTGTAACCGCGTAAAATTGGTGCTGAAAAACACTTATCAACAAAAGTGCTAACGCCATGCTAAGTTTATAAATTTTCCCAACTTTATTGACAGTCGTCCTGTATATTCAATAAATATTTGAATTTATTTTATTATTTTTTACAGTGTTGAAATATTATTGGTAATTGGTAAATTTACTATCACTAAAGTTTAATATACCGCTCCCCCCTCCAGTAACAGCTTTTCACCATCTAACCGTTAGTTTGAAAACTACTTCACATCTAATTTACTTTTCAATAGTCAAGATTCCAGTTCCATATCAACTTATCCAAATGACATGTCATAAACAAATTTTCAATTTTTCAATTCAAATTTTCAATCTCTCTCACTCTACTCGACAAAAAAACCCGAAAATTATAATTTTTCATTTCACTGCTAAAATTAGATTTCTAGAAGAAAAAAAAATCTTAGAAGATGAGAAGTTTGAGAAAAAGTTTGGAGGGAGAAAACATTCTCAGAGTAATGGGATCTCAAGTGAAAATTGGAATATAAAGTTGTATTGAGGAAGCCCATTAATTCCGCTTTTATTCTTTTTAATAATAAAAAAAAAATCATGAGAAGAATACGATCTATTTATTATTAAAAAGAAGAATATATAATATAAATGGAAGTGGTAAAGACATGAAGAAATTAAAATATACCGCTATGAATATGAATGAGCACTGTTATATTCTTATTCTTTTTCTTGCGGACAAATGGAAAATTTCAAGAATTTTATAATTAATTTTTTTTATTGTTTAAATGGTATATATATTTTAGAAAGTACAATACCATACCAAATATAACAAAGGAAAAATTTAATATATGTATTTTATTGCGGTGGGTATTTTTAAAATTACGGCACACTACTGTTANATATATAAGATTGGAGTGGTTTCTGAATATTTATCCAATTACGCTCAAATTTTGTATTTTCACTAAATGAGTAGTCCTGATAACGAATTTAAGTTTAGAAAATTGTATGTCTGTTTGTCTCTGCGTGTATTATGTCCTAACATATTTTGTTGTTTTTTGGGTACAATGTAAAGCTCAATTCTGATAGGTCTGATATAGGCTTCTGATTCTGATGGGTGATATAGGCTGTAAAACATTTTGGTAGCTCATTTATGGGAAGGAGAAAGGGCTTCTAAATAGATTTCAAAATTATAATTTGATTTTTTTTATTAAAAAGTAAAATAAAAAATAAATAAATAAATACCTAACCTAAGTGTAGAAAAAGGTACAGACAATATTTTTAATGTTTTGTAAAAATTTCTGTAAACCTATGTTCTAAAGTTAGGAAGTTAATAATTGAGAAAGAGCTTCTATTTTGGATGTAAGCATATAGTACATTAATGATGATTCCATTTCGACCCAGACATGGGAAAAGTCCTGGCTGGGGCCATACAGAAGGAAAATGCCGCTGATTTTCCCGGAAAGCTAACTTTTAAGAATTTTTCATCAAGAGTCGGAATAAATTAGTAATTTGGGATGCTAATTATCTTATCAAAGGGATGGGGGTGTTGAAATAAGGGGGAGGGATAGAATCTAGATATTCTCGATTAGAAAAAATAATTTAAATTTTTCTTGGTAGTATTTTATAAACCCATCAAATTAAAAATAGCTCACTCCGCTACGAAGTACGGATAAACATATTAGCCTACATTAGCCCTTTCAAATATCTGGAGGTAAGAAGTAAGCGAATCTATATCAGAGATAGATGAAACGCAGCATTTCAACTGTAATGAGCATGGAAAACAAACATCTTAAACCTCCCTTGGGAGAAATCATTACTATATTTTCTAGCCGGGCCTTCAAGGTAGGTGTGTTATGCATTCTAAGTTCTCTTCCTAATATCCAACTCAGACCAGATACTTTGCTAAGCCTAAGTGCCCTAATATACTCTAACAGAAACCCATTCTCTGGTCCATCTCCCAAGTCCCAAATCTTAAGAACTTAACCTCAATTCTCTTTAGAAGGAATCATCAAATAAAATTCTTGGGTCTTTTTCTCTAAACCTTATCTCTTTTAATACACCATCTGAGAAATTCATCACGTTAAACAAACAAGGAATTTTAATTTAAAAGTTTGAAATATGTAGAACCCGAATTCGGGGTGTTCTTAGAAAGAGGTCAGTAATTACTAAATTACAATTGAATTGATCTCATAATTTGTATTTAGTCTTTAATACACTTCAAGCCCTACCTACAAGATAGGCCACTTAGTTTTTTTTTCAAGAGTTAACTCAGGGTACACACTCGATTACACTTCTTTGGAACTAGAGGGCGCTAGAGAGGTCCAAAGTCCAAACCTCCCTGCTTCACTTCAAGCCCTACCTGCAAGATAGGCTACTTAGTTTTTTTTTAAAGAGTTAACTCAGGGTACACACTCGATTACACTTCTTTGGCACTAGAGGGCGCTAGAGAGGTCCAAACCTCCCTGCTTCACTTCAAGCCCTACCTACAAGATAGGCTACTTAGTTTTTTTTTCAAGAGTTAACATTAAAGTCAGAAATATCGCCTGTACAAAAAATACTGTAGTGAAATGTTACATTGTAACATATTTTATATGACAACAAAAATATATGAATGAAATATAGAAAGAGTATGATCTCATACAGAAATAAGACTGTGACTAGTAATCTTTCGAAGCTAATATAATATATGAGCAGGAATGCATAATATACAATTAATAAGAAGGAATTCCTTTGAGTTTGTCAGACAAAACTGATATGGAATAATCCAGCTGGAAACTTAGTGCCTTTCCTCAAAGAACGATAAAATAGATGCATACATATTAACTACTAAGCTACTCTTAAAAAAAAAAAAATCAAAGAAAAAATACCTAGGTATTTTTTAGGGTTTCGTAGATTATTAAGAATATAAGTTATTTAATTATATTTACCCATTAGGGTGGGGCGAAAAAAGCAATTTTTCGAATTTCAATTTCTAATAGCGGGGAAAACTTGCGCATCAGTAGCCTAATAACGGGAAAAATAAAATAAAAAATTATTTTTAATTTTTGAAATCGCGCAAAGGGCTTAAAGTTTTGAAAAAATTCAAAAAATTGGTAATTTTTGAAAATATGAAAAAAAAATTTATATCGTTAATTTTATTTATAATTGTGAAAAAACTATTCTTTGTAGTTATCTAAATGCAAGAAAAATACTTTTTAGACCCTTTGTCGAACATTTGAAATAGAAAAAAATCCTACAAATACCTCTTATTTGAAAAAAAATAGTGATATTTTTGACTGTCTGAGGTAATGAAAATTATTTATTTTACACGTTGCGGTTTTCAATTTGGTTCCAATTGTTCTAGTCCAAACAGCAAGTGAACTTAACAAATTTATAAAAGGAAAAACACGATATTGCAGCTCTCCGCCCATTACAAGATGATTTTTTTTCAGCTGCAATGAGTCAGGACTCACCACATAGAGGTGGCTGCAAGCCGCGAAGCCAACCAATTTGGGTGTGCTGTTTACACTAAAGACCCTTAGAATTTAGACTTCAATACAACTTTTGGCATCAGAGACCTTGATTTTAAAGTTGACCCAATAAAACCATCTTGGTTTTCGTGTTCATGATCGCATATTTTTGGCAGCGGCCTCTGTCACAATTTTTACACATCATTCTACTGACTGAATATGGTATGGAAATTTCAAATATGTATTCAAATTCTGGCAGAGCTTTGTCTTTCAATAACGATAAAATCAGTTCTGTTGTCGCCTTTGACAACAATGGAGGTGGTGTCAGCTTACAACTTGCCCAATTAACAAGTTACGTGAAGTCTGTGCTTTCAAAATCTATCGAAGGGACTTTAAAGGCTCTAACGTGACCTACTACTAACACTAACTGACCTAACTATTAAGTTAGAGCAGTTAATACTGGACTCTGTAATCCAGAATCTGCAATTAAGGATTCTGGAACCCTAAGCTATTCCCGATGTTTAACCGGTGCCAACCACGTATTAAGGCTTTATATTTCCCAAACTAGTCTAATAGCGAGATGAAGACACTTGTATATTACATTGTAAAGACCTACGCTCCTAATTGGTTTTACACTAAGAATCATTACACGGTGAAAGACGGTCCAAAGCACATACTAAAGGTCATTTAAACAACAAGACAGACGCCAAATTATATCAAAGGAAGTCATTTATCCTGTCATTCAAAGAAACGCGTTCTCCTGCCATCCAGAGAATATGATGTTGGAGAGGATGATAATGGACGAGAGACAACATATTCGAGAACTAGGCGACAGGAGGATACTAAAAGCCAGAAAGGAGCCGCCAGTAGTTTGGTCATGATAGAGCCTTTAAAGTCCCTTCGATAGATTTTGAAAGCACAGACTTCACGTAACTTGTTAATTGGGCAAGTTGTAAGCTGACACCACCTCCATTGTTGTCAAAGGCGACAACAGAACTGATTTCATCGTTATTGAAAGACAAAGCTCTGCCAGAATTTGAATATTTGAAATTTCCATACCATATTCAGTCAGTAGAATGATGTGTAAAAATTGTGACAGAGGCCGCTGCCAAAAGTTTGCGGTCATGAACATGAAAATCAAGATGGTTTTATTGGGTCAACTTTAAAATCAAGGTCTCTGATGCCAAAAGTTGTATTGAAGTCTAAATTCAAAGGGTCTTTAGTGGAAACAGCACACCCAAATTGGTTGGCTTCGCGACTTGCAGCCACCTCTACGTGGTGAGTCCTGGCTCATTGCAGCTGAAAAAAAAACATCTTGTAATGGGCGGAGAGCTGCAATATCGTGTTTTTCCTTTTATAAATTTGTTAAGTTCACTTGCTGTTTGTTTGTTTGGTCACTAGCAAGAACCAAATTAAAAACCGCGACGTGTCAAATAAATACTTTGCATTACCTCAGACAGTCAAAAATATCACTATTTTTTTCAAATAAGAGGTATTTGTAGGATTTTTTTTCTATTTCAAATGTTCGACAAAGGGTCTAAAAAGTATTTTTCTTGCATTTAGATAACTACAAAGAATAGTTTTTTCACAATTATAAATAAAATTAACGATATAATTTTTTTTTTTTCATATTTTCAAAAATGACCAATTTTTTGATTTTTTTTCAAAACTTTAAGCCCTTTGCGCGATTTCAAAAATTAAAAATAATTTTTTATTTTATTTTTCCCGTTATTAGGCTACTGATGCGCAAGTTTTCCCCGTTATTAGAAATTGAAATTCGAAAAATTGTTTTTTTCACCCCACCCTATTACCCATCCTGCTCTATATGAAAATGAAAAATATGTATACAAATTTAGGCGCAAGGCCCCAAAAAATCAAACAGAAAATTAAAGTTTTCCTGGTTCGATCCCCCGGGGTGTCAAAATATTTATTATTGGTAAAATGATAACTCGTTTAAATAAGGTATTTGCATGATTTATTTCGTAATTTTAGAACTAGCCGCTATAGGGTGGTTGGGGAGGGGGATTTTTTCGGGTATATTTTAACTCATTTAACCAATAAAGAATGCAAAATTTAAAAAAAGCATATATATTTGTCAGCATATGTATATTGTCACCAACCTACTAATCAGCAGGTTTCATTTGATACACTCAAAAATTTTAAAAAATTGCGAATTACGCGTGCGCGTATTAATTTTTTTATTTTCTGTATATTTGTCGTATGTGTATGTGGGTAAAAAAGTTATGTCAGTATTTCAAATTTCAACTCTTTAGGGAGTTATGAAACTAAGAGCGATGGACTCACTGACAGACTCATCACTATAAGGGTCTATTAAATTCTAAAAACTAAATACATATCTCTTTTTTTTTAACTTACTTCAAAATATAAAAAAATCTAATTGTTGCACCACCACAATACTGCTTGTAATATAAGCTCCCTTAATATACCTCTATATACAATACACATTTATTGTAAAAGTTTTTACTAATGATAATTTAAAATAAGTAGCATATTCATAATTTAATGTACTAATATTTTTATTATAAAACAAAAAGGTAGGGATTAGTTTCTAGGATGAACCTCTATTTGGATGAACTCTGGTGTATTTTCCCCGCAATTAAGTTTTCTTGTGCTTCCTTACTCATAATTACAATAGAATTGTTTTCTTACAATTCCTTTGAAAGACAAAGCTTCATGATTAAAAAACTTATTATCTTTTCTTTTTTGTTCTTTTTTTTTAAGTTTAAAAAAAGGGTATTATCTTGAATAAAATTTGTAATTTTGTATGGAGAAGTAAAAAACTCATATTACGTTTGCTATTGTCTTGAGTTTAGGTCAGAGCCATACTTTCAAATTTTAAAAGTTTAATTAATTTTAAACAACTTTTTATTATTATTAACTGCTTTTGCATGTATGCTTTTTGTTGTTATTCATTTAACATAGGAAGGGATTATTTTATTTTAACTTTCCTTTCGTACAATTTATGATTAAATTTTGTATTCTTTTATTCGTGTATAATTCAGAGAATTTTCTACGACAGTAAAACTGAAAAAAATTATTATTATAAAAATTATTTTTTGTTTCCGAACTTACCGAAGGTCATAGATACATTGCGATCTTACAGAACGATTTTTATTTTCCCTTACCTAAAGGCAAATTATTATTGGAACGAAGTTCCTTATAGCACGTTCAGGAACCCGGGAGTGAATCTGAAAAAACGACCAAAATCACCGTTACGAAATCTACTACGTTAACTTGAGAAAAAGATTACCCAGTTAGTTGAAATTTGGTACACATGTTCATTTTACCAATGCCCAGGCTGAGTTCGATATGGACAACGTTATCCGCCTAAGCGATCACGCGCAATGCGTTTTTTGTAGTTGCAGGCTGTCATACGCATAACCACCCCAGTGTTTTTATGCTAGCCATTTGATTTTTTTAATTAAGCCATTAATCACTGAGGGGGAAAAATTGGTTTTTGAATCAAAGCCACTAGACCATGGTCCCTAAATCCCGAGGCGCAGGCGAGAGAGATAATGAATGTGGCCCAATTGGGATCTGAAACTGGTTCGAACTATCACTTTTTCAATTCCTAGATGGATCACATTATTTTTATGCTGTTGTTTCCATTGATCTTAGGTTTGGATGAAAATCTTTATTTTATGTGTCTTACTGAATGAAACTGCATATTTATTTCCTTGTATTACTCTATTGTAATGTTTTTCTAAATATGACTTTACTATTTATTTGTTAACTTTCAAATTCTGCATTGAATATATATTATTCGCATCTCATTGTAAATATTTTTTTCTTCAAATGGTTCTGTATGCAACAGCATCCATATATATCCTCCTTACATTTCAATCTATTTTCCTCCTTTTCTTTTTTTGTAAAAAAAAAAGAGAACGTATTGGTAACTCGATTCGAGATGGAGTGAGTGACAACAATAGAAATCTTGTTTCCATGTGGAAATGGAATTGGCCGATCTAAACATGAATATGTCAGGCTCAGGACTCAGGATAGTCCCTTTTTTATTTCAACGTCAGATTTACGCATTTGATTCTTGAATGATGCGAAAGAGATAATGGGTTTTTGAACTTGTTGAATGACGCTCAAAAACTGGCATTTATTAAGCTTTGCAAATGCTTAAAAGAAGTTTTTATGTCTGATAACGAAATTTGTGAGTATTAAAATCACCTTGTTACGATTGATTCATTATGATTTTTTTGTCCTTTCCAGTTTATACGTACTCGTATATCTGTAAAAGTAATATTTGTATTATTTTTGAGAAACAAAATAGAATAGTTATAGTTATAGTTATGAAGTGGTGTTGCAAAGGATTTTGATAAAAGTAATCGAATAAATTTGAATTTCACACAAATCTTTATTAATGTTACAAAGAGGTAAATATGTATTTAATAATGCATTTTCTAGTAAAAAAGAAATCAGAATAAAACTAAACAAACGTTTCTCCTAGAGATATTGATGATGTATTTAAATCCCATAATACAGGGGTCCCAGACCCTCCTACTTTTCCTACTTTCCTACTTTTTCAGTAGGAAAGTAGGAAACCTCCTACTTTTATTAAAACCTCCTACTTTTCCTACTTTTTTACCTCCTAAATATCTTTAATTTTTATTTTTTGAATATTAAAAAAATCTGTTATTTTAATACACTTTACCAGTTGAGCTTCACTATCTTTCTAGCTATTCTGGTTCCATTAAAAAAAACCATGTTGGACTATTTTTGCTGTAGTCAAAGAAAATAAAGAAAACAATAATACACAATCTAAAAGTCTAACTTTAAATGGCTTAAAATATGGATTTATTTACTCAAATGACCAACTGATTGGTTTAATGAGAAATATTACATTTTTCCTATGTGTTAAGACTAAATATTTTAGACTTTTATTTTATTCTTTTTCTTATTGGGCTCTTGGGATGACCATTAAAAAAAACATGTCTATTTTTTAAAAAACAATATAATTGTTGCAAATTTTCGCCCATTTACTGAACATCATCAGGCCTTTATCTGAGTAATGAGAGTGTTCATTTCAAACTGTCGAAATATTTGTGGCCAACAAACAATGGGCTAATTATGACCTACCATCCAAATTTCAATAACATCGGACTAGTAGTTTTTTAGATATTTTGGTTCGCAAAAATTGAGCAATAGATAGACCGTCAGACAGACACGAAACTGAAAATCTTCCCTGATGTCTGAAACGGATTTCTGCACGTAGCTTGGTAAGCTCAAAAGCAAAATCAAAACAATTTTGATGGTTTTTAAAAAACGGGGAAAAATTGAATAAGTTTGACAATAATAGGTTTTAAAGTAAAATTATTAAAGTATAAAAAATAGAACGCGAGAAAGCTATGTGCCACCCTAATTGACCAAATATTTTTGAAGAATGCCAAAAGCATATTATTTTATTTATCTTCAACTGAGGATTATAATACACGTATAGTCCTATTTTGCTTAAATTTCCATAGAGTAGTTGTCTAATGGTGTAATTTTTTTTTCCAACACATTTTTTAGAATTTGGTCTTGTCTTTAAAACAATCAAATAATTATATCGTCTATGATAATATTTCTGTATGAAAAAATGTTAGAGTTGGAATAAAAATAAAACAAATCAAAGAACATTTACATGGCTATTATCGTAATAATTAATATAAATAAAATAG
>KZ651252.1:503523-519309 GCA_001010745.2 Gerris buenoi | reverse complement strand
AGAGCATAAAAAAACCTTTCAGAATCACTCATTTATTTTCAAATTATCAGCTGCTAAGCATCTTTTAAGTCCTGTTACATTTGAAAATTTGGATTTTTTTAAATTCGACCCCAAAATTCCTGAGCTTTCTTCTTTTAATTGAAGGATGCTAGAAGTGTGACGATTTCAGGAAAAACTTCTGCTTTTCATAAGCTTTCAAATGGTATAAAAAAAGCTTGAGATCAACGGACTAGTTTTTGAATTATGGTGAATTGAATGTTACCAGGCGTGCATTTTCTTGGTCCGGATTACAGGCAGTTCTGGAATTTAGTTCAGGAAATTTGACGCTGAACAAAAAAGTTCCTATAAACATGGTTCCGAAAAAGCTTCGATTTCGAGATATTCGCAAAAAACAAAAAGAAAACCACTAATTTTGGACGTTTTTCATGAACATTCTCAAATAATGCACTACTTATCATAAAACACCTTAAAGGAAACCTTGTAAAAAAAATATTTTTTTTGTTGAATAACACTCTTTCCAGCGCTGCAAGACAAACTCCTGATTTTCTGTGAAATTTCAAAATTTTGCGTCCCACGTCCCTGTCACTTTATTAGTCAATCCATTGGTGATCTCCATCAACGCTTAACATTAAAAGATTTTGTTGTAGAGAGCTTAGTATAATTTGTATAATTCGACTCTCTACAAGATTTGCTTCAAGGAGTAATATGGTAATAATTGTATTAGAGAATTTTTATGAAAAACGTCCAAAATTAGTGGTTTTCTTTTTGTGAATATCTCGAAAACGAAGCTTTTTCGGAACTCTTTTTATAGGAAGTTTTTTGTTCAGTGTCAAATTTCCTATAAGAAACCCTAAGTGATGTTGCATCGTTTGGGGAAACCTTTTTTTCATTTGTACAAGAACTGCCTGTGATCCGGACCAAGAAAATGCACGCCTGGTAACATTCAATTCACCATAATTCAAAAACTAGTCCGTTGATCTCAAGCTTTTTTTATACCATTCGAAAGCTTATGAAAATCAAAAGTTTTTCCTGAAATCGTCACACTTCTAGCATCCTTCAATTAAGAGAAGAAAGCTCAGGAATTTTGGGGTCGAATTTAAAAAAATCCAAATTATCAAATGTAACAGGACTTAAAAGATGCTTAGCAGCTGATAATTTGAAAATAAGGGAGTGATTCTGAAAGGTTTTTTAAAATTGTTCCTTACCCTGATTTCCCTATCTCATTTAGATTTCGTGAAACACTTAAAAAAAATTAATCGATATCTCGAGAACTATTGAGAATTGGGCATATGCTTACTCGACATTTTTTGTTCCAATTTGGCCATAGATACTAACCATGAAGTTTGGCAGGTTAACTTCCGGTCACCCTGTATCGTTTGATCGGAAATTAGCCTAAACNAGTGTTATATTTATTTTGGTTGGAAGCCTAGATCATTCGAAGGAGGTAGCTAAAGAGATTTTGTAAATCCCTTGTTTTCGAATCCATTAAGGGGGTCTTTCTCAAAGTAGTTGCAAATGATTCTCATTATGAAGCAACTTTCTTGGGGATTATTCCTGTAGAGGGTCTAAAAGGGATTTACAAAATTCTCAATCAAGAATAATATCAAGAAAGATCGAGACTAATTTGACTTCGGACGTGGAAATAAAAAAATAAAAATAAAATTACTATATTCAAATTGGCCTGTCATATAATACACTAGAAATCGATAAAATCGCAATCTAACTGCTAGTTCTGATTTTAGGTTTCTCTATAAAGCACGTAAAGAAACCTTATATAATGGCTCTGCTGGTCTGTCTGCCTGTCCGTCCGTTAGCGTCTGTTCATTGGCATGCTTCAATTCATAAAATATTACAGCTAGGAATATGAAATTCTCGGCATTTGTGACCACTTCACACTTTTTGGAGTTTTCACGCTTAATATTTCCATGATTGCAGCCAATATGATGGGCGACTAAAAAAAAGTTTATAGGCACCATGACATGTTACACATCAATTTGTAGGTCTTGAAGTGTAGAAAAAGAATATGCAGCTATTTAAAATTTTACACTCGATAATTTTAACTTAATCGTACAGACACCGGTGATTATCGCCTCACGTACTTACGTGAAGCAAGCCTTAATTGTTTTAATATGTTGTTAGGAACACTACCATTAGTGCATATCCAAGTTTGCAGTTTCGAAAGACCTGTGCCAACTTCGTAGCACTCGAAAAACTACGGAATTTTCGCACTTGTTGCGGTTTTTTCATTATACCTCCTAAACTATGTTTTTTTTCGCAAATTTGCCCTGTTGAGTTCTCACGACGCTTTTAGGGGTATTTGACCACAGCACACTTTAAATGTGTCTTCCCTTAGTTTAATAAAATAAAGTCTTCCCCTTGTTTCCGCAACAAGTAAGAAAATCTTTTCGAGTGCTACGAAGTCACAGCACAGGTCTTTCAAAGCTGCAAACTTTTATATTCACTAATGGTAGTGTTCCAAACAACATATTAAAAATTAAAATATGACTGGCCTATAAGTCAATACACTCAATACACTCCTTACAAATAATTTGATTTGTCGGAAAGCACTTTCACCCGTTTAAAATTAAAAGTCAATAGTTCACCTAGTTACAATAATTGTTTTCTATACTTAACTTGTCTTTCTCTTTGTTCAGCAAAAGTTCATAGGTACGCGTAATTCCCCAAGCACTAAATGCTTTCGATCGGTTAAACGATAAAGTCTATTCCAGCTTGATTGGCGTGAACTTTAGTAATATTTAATTGGTACTGTCGTCCCTGATTGTAATTAAGTTAACAAAGGTGAGATGTCGGTAAGGTCACTTCACCCCAGGGGTAAGTTTACTTACGTCAAATCAAATTTACACAGTCTAGAGTTAACTGTTAAAACAGTAGATTACCCATTACCTCACCCATTAGTCGTACTAATAATTTTTTTCCTGTCCTACTCTCTCTGTATCTACTCTCTACTTTTAATTATTCATTAATTTACTGCACGTTATTTAATACGTTGACACATATCTGCAATAGGAGTACATAGTTACATTTTAATTAATTCTAACTCTTTTTATATTGTAGCATATAAGAAATAATTGAAAAAGTATTTATGACTTATGACCGAAGAAACCCTTTTAGTAACTTGCTGGCAAGTACTTGACGGGATTTTTTACAATTGCTCTGGACTATTAGTTGGTGATGAGGATTAATTTTAATGCATGCGCATAAGTTTTTATTTATTTATCTTCTAAGCGAATTCTGCTTACACGTCTCAATGTTCTCATTTTGTTGTGTCTTGTATCAATATTTCTTATTAATTAAACGTAATAATTCCAAAAATAGAACATCCTTCGATGTTTCTACATAACAATACTTTTAGAATAATATATTTTTCTTTCTTTTACTAATTGAATTGGTGTTTTTCGAGTGGCCTTCATAGATGTTCATACTGTCCTCTAGTTACTCTGTGTCCTCTATTTCTCTTATTGATTTTATTTATTCTATTCGATATAAAGGATTTATTTAATGGATTAATAATTAGTTTATACGTTGTGTGAATTGGATTGGAATTAATTTATACGTTGTATGAAGTGAATTAGTATATTTTTTAAAGTCACTTGGTAACTATCGAATTATCTGAAAAAGGTTGAAACCGGTCAATTGTTGCAATTAAAATAATTTTGTACGAAGACCTTCTTTGTTTACTAAACTTCGCCTCTATTGTGATAAATGGAATATATTTTTAAAAATTATTAATACTTACTTAGAAGTCTAACAATAAGTTATAAGACTAACAATAAGTCTATAAGAATTTAATTTTTTTTTCTTTATTCTTTCTTTTATTCCCACCATCAACTCTCGGCTGAAAGGTGTAATTTGTGTTCGGTTAATATGTTGTAATTATGACCTATTTATTTTACCGATTTTTGCCGAGCTCCACTTATTTTTTTTTTTTTTTATCATTTTTTTATTTATTGTATCACGTTTTAAAAATTACTCGGACTACTATCTATTGTCTTTTGTTTTAAGATACTTTATTTTATAATAACATTAAACTTATTACATTAAATACATGAAATGTTGGTATAGTTTTTTTGTTTGTTGGTAATTGACCAGAAACAAGCCATGTTTAAGTGAGCGAGTATGGATTCACCGCTGAGCCTTTAACTCCCCTATCACAGACGCGGAAAAATTCAACCCTAGAATTAAACTTGGGACAGAATAATAAATAATTGGGGATTATAATACAAATATTTACAGCTACATTGGTGTGGTTTATAAAACAAAATTGTTAGGTCCTTTCCAGGCAGTATGACAAACAATGTAAGAAATTGTTAGAAGTAAATTTCTATACGCTGAAATCGAAATTGAAATATAATTAACCGCCTGATGAACACTTTAAATATGGTATAGGAAAATTGAGTATAACGATGAATATAAAAAAAAGTTTTCTTGCTGTTTTGTACAGTCTTTTTTTTAATTTTATAAAGTACAAATGAAACATATTATATAAATATATAATAAACATAGAATTTGCAATAAGAGTTATCGCAATAATGTATATGCCTCGCCTTTTATGTAACTTTGAACGCAATTCTAAAGCCTCCTTCAATATCTGTTTGAAAATGCTGGAAGAGCAGGATTTTTAAGTGTTCAAAGGTTTTTTCTTACATCACAGTAATCTGTGTCTATATTGGATTGTTAAAAGAAAATAAGTTTTCCCTGCGTGTACGTGGACGGGGTTTTCATGATATATCTTTGTTCGATTTCATCAGGTTTCTTTAACTCTTTTTCTTTTTCCAATTGATTTGTTATCTATTTGATTCACTTCCTTCCTTTTATATTTCCGGTTTATCTTCACAATTTATCTAAAGGAGGTATAGGAGATATTAGTATTATATTTAATTTTATCTTTTGACTTCTGAGTAGAAAATTGTCGTATTGCAAAATAGTCTGCCAATTGGCACATAGCTTACTCGCATCCTATCACATACTTTATTGATTTTATGCTTCAACCATTACTGTTTAATTGTGTTCCCCGTTTTTCTGTCAATATTGTTTTGATTTTTTTAAAGTATCAATTACGCAAAAAATGAATTAAAGTATTAATTTAGCAAAAGTTAAAGAGCGCAGACTATTGAAAATAATCTAGGGCTATCTGCAGGTTACTTTCGATGAACTATAAAAGTTTCATTTCATCATCATTAAGTACTTTTGAAGATATAGGTGTAAATAAATGTATGTGTGCCTGTGGAAGAGAAACAAATAGGCGCAGAAGGTTGAAACTTATATGGGACCAACAATGGACTAATTATGACCTACCATCCAAATTTAATTAAAATCCGACGTTTAGTTTTTAAGGTTAGTTTTTACGTTGGTTCTTAGAAATTGAGTGACAGGCAGACAGAGAGACCCCTATAGATAGCCCAACTACATGTAAGGACTAATTTTTGTACCAAGTTTCAAACGTATAGTTTAAAAAATTTGAGAATTATCTATAATTTTTTGTTTTGATGTTAAAATCAATAATATGATTTTTTTTTTTTTTTTTTTAATCAAAATGTTTATAACTTTTGTTCTACTTGATATTTTTCGATCAAACCAAGCCTACTGCATGTGCAACAAGTTGTCCCACGTAGTACATCTCTTCGAAGAAACTACTCGATTATGTTTATCCCAGTTTTGTGCCTATAAAGCCGGACCGGTGGCAACAAATGCACAAAAAAATAATTATGGCTGAATTCGGTTTTCGGAATGAATGAAATGAAAAATTTATCTAGAAATGTTGCACATCTGATCAATTTATATATACGAGAAAACTTTATGTATTTTTGATCGAGTGTTATATTTATTTTGGTTGGAAGCCTAGATCATTCGAAGGAGGTAGCTAAAGAGATTTTGTAAATCCCTTGTTTTCGAATCCATTAAGGGGGTCTTTCTCAAAGTAGTTGCAAATGATTCTCATTATGAAGCAACTTTCTTGGGGATTATTCCTGTAGAGGGTCTAAAAGGGATTTACAAAATTCTCAATCAAGAATAATATCAAGAAAGATCGAGACTAATTTGACTTCGGACGTGGAAATAAAAAAATAAAAATAAAATTACTATATTCAAATTGGCCTGTCATATAATACACTAGAAATCGATAAAATCGCAATCTAACTGCTAGTTCTGATTTTAGGTTTCTCTATAAAGCACGAAAAGAAACCTTATATAATGGCTCTGCTGGTCTGTCTGCCTGTCCGTCCGTTAGCGTCTGTTCATTGGCATGTTTCAATTCATAAAATATTACAGCTAGGAATATGAAATTCTCGGCATTTGTGACCACTTCACACTTTTTGGAGTTTTCACGCTTAATATTTCCATGATTGCAGCCAATATGATGGGCGACTAAAAAAAAGTTTATAGGCACCATGACATGTTACACATCAATTTGTAGGTCTTGAAGTGTAGAAAAAGAATATGCAGCTATTTAAAATTTTACACTCGATAATTTTAACTTAATCGTACAGACACCGGTGATTATCGCCTCACGTACTTACGTGAAGCAAGCCTTAATTGTTTTAATATGTTGTTAGGAACACTACCATTAGTGCATATCCAAGTTTGCAGTTTCGAAAGACCTGTGCCAACTTCGTAGCACTCGAAAAACTACGGAATTTTCGCACTTGTTGCGGTTTTTTCATTATACCTCCTAAACTATGTTTTTTTTCGCAAATTTGCCCTGTTGAGTTCTCACGACGCTTTTAGGGGTATTTGACCACAGCACACTTTAAATGTGTCTTCCCTTAGTTTAATAAAATAAAGTCTTCCCCTTGTTTCCGCAACAAGTAAGAAAATCTTTTCGAGTGCTACGAAGTCACAGCACAGGTCTTTCAAAGCTGCAAACTTTTATATTCACTAATGGTAGTGTTCCAAACAACATATTAAAAATTAAAATATGACTGGCCTATAAGTCAATACACTCAATACACTCCTTACAAATAATTTGATTTGTCGGAAAGCACTTTCACCCGTTTAAAATTAAAAGTCAATAGTTCACCTAGTTACAATAATTGTTTTCTATACTTAACTTGTCTTTCTCTTTGTTCAGCAAAAGTTCATAGGTACGCGTAATTCCCCAAGCACTAAATGCTTTCGATCGGTTAAACGATAAAGTCTATTCCAGCTTGATTGGCGTGAACTTTAGTAATATTTAATTGGTACTGTCGTCCCTGATTGTAATTAAGTTAACAAAGGTGAGATGTCGGTAAGGTCACTTCACCCCAGGGGTAAGTTTACTTACGTCAAATCAAATTTACACAGTCTAGAGTTAACTGTTAAAACAGTAGATTACCCATTACCTCACCCATTAGTCGTACTAATAATTTTTTTCCTGTCCTACTCTCTCTGTATCTACTCTCTACTTTTAATTATTCATTAATTTACTGCACGTTATTTAATACGTTGACACATATCTGCAATAGGAGTACATAGTTACATTTTAATTAATTCTAACTCTTTTTATATCGTAGCATATAAGAAATAATTGAAAAAGTATATTGGAGTATAAAATCGATTTTGATAGATTTACACGTTTTGAGTTCGCCTGAGCCCAATAAAGTTATTTTTCACAAATTTCTGTCTGTAGTCTGTGCATATGCCTGCAGTCTAAGCTACTTGAACGATTGCAATAAAAGTTGGCATTTATGTTTAAAAAAAAAAAAATCATACTATGAGCTGAATCTTTAAAAAATTAACTCTTAATTTGGGGAAACTATCCCCCAATAACTCTTTAAAAAATTAATCAAGAAAGGATTTTAATTTTAAAAATAGTCTGTAGCCCGTAACTTCCTCGATATGATCCTATTTCTAATACTTTAATGAGTTCATTGTCAAATTTATTAAATTTATTCCTCCCCATCCTCAATACAAAATTATTTTGATTTTTTTTAAGCGTACAATTAAAGTATCAATTTAGGAAAATTTAAAAAGATCAGATGGTTTAAACTAATCAGGAGCTGTGGGCTACTTTCGACAAACCATCCAAATTTAATAAAAATCAGATGAGTACTTTTGAAGATACAGTTGTAAATAAATGTATGTTTGTGCGCATGTTGAAGAGAAACAAATGGGTGCAGGAGGTTGAAACTTGTATGGCCAAACAATGGGCTTATTATAACCGACCATACAAATTTAATTTAAAATCGGACAAGTCGTTTTTAAGATATGTTGGCTTTACAAAAATTAGGCGACAGTCCGACAGGCAAACACGGAACCAACATTTTTCCTGAAGTCTGAAATGGATTTCTGTCTTGGAATTTTTTTAAATCGAAGAAATGGAACATTTTCGTTCTCCAGAACGATCACATAGCTTCCGCTACCTTCGGTAAGATCGATAGCAAAAATTATTCTGCAATCCAATAAAATATAATTTCAATAATAGTAATTTATTTTCCTGGGGAAATAAAACCTGTTCCTCACAAAACCACGAACATCGCAAAGAGTGACACGTCGAGCTACCCATTGCGAAGGAATTATTTTTGCTGTATTATTATAAAATGTTCAATAATAATTATCAAAAACAATGTATAGATGGAAAACACTGAACCATGTAATTATGTACTCGTGTAAGGGAACGTTTACTACGCTCTCATTTTTTATTTTATATATTAAAGTACTTTTTTTCTATATAATATTGCAGCATTTATTTCTCTTATTTTTTTAATTGCTCCTTTTTTTTTTTTTCTTTTTTTTTGCTAAAAAATATTGACTTTTTTGGAGCTTCTAAGGGCCTAACATTTAAAAATCGAATTTTCATGGCGTCTCAATTTTTTCTCTATACTATATTATATTTTACGTAAATGTTATAATATATACTAAGTTTAAAATGGGTACTAAGATTAAATATTATACTGCCATATTAAATAATATTATATTTCCCTGAACAGATACGGGACTTCAGGCCCGTTTAGTATCTGATGCCTAAATAGAAAAACAGCCCTAACTGACACACTGGCAGACACTCGAGGCTTGGAAAATAGATTCAAAATCAAACTTTTTAAGTATTGCAGCCGTTCTCTTATTCTTTCTATTTAATATATTTAANAAAAAAAAAAAAAAAACTCATAAAGACCCCAACTGATAATTTAAAACATGAAATTCCTTCATTTTAAAATGAATTTTCTTTTTCCTAAATATAAAGAAATGAATAAATAAAGGAAATGTCGTGTTCTATATAATTTTTATTTTCTATATAATAGAATAGAAAATAAAAAAAATGCTTATAAGTATATTTTCAATAACAAGATTCTTTATTTATCAATGCGATTGGCAAGACTGTTTTTCTTCAATGCTATCCCTCTCTCTTACCGAGTTCTTGATTCCAACTAGCTTACACCTACTTATCTGAAATTGAACATCTTGTGCCTCGTTTTCTCTTTTTTGACTTTTTTTTCTAAATAAAAGAGTTATTTATATCAAAGTAAAAAAATATGTAGGTTGAGTCTTAACGAATAATATTTTTTTGGTACGCATTAAATCTGAAAAAAAGCAAAGTAAAGCAAAGTAGCTGAAAGTTACTTGTGGGGTAATTGGGGTACTAGGAACTTATTTCACTTCTGCTCTGAAAAATATTCACTTTTTTACTACACGTGAGGTACATCTAGATTTATTTTGACTATTCCAAAATACCTAAATTATTAATAAATGAATTAATGTATTAATTAAATTAAGCATATTTATAAATATTTCTGATTCACACTACAACGTGCCGTTCACACTACAGCGTTTAATAAGGTTTTATTAGAGTCATCAAATTCAACTTTATTCTCTCATGTAGACTCGATGAGTGCTACGAGAGACAGTGACTGTGCTGATGATGGCGTTTAGCCGAAACCGGTCCGGTGACCCTCAGATCAGGCAAGTATCGACGTTAGGGATATCCTCATTTGATAACTTACGAACTTGTGGTAGCAACTTACAATTTGACTTTATTAAAGTCATCTACAGTACACCGGCCGGAGCCGTACTAATACTCGCGTAAAAACCGGTTCGAGCGGACAATTTCGATAAAAGAAAATTTTAAAATGTAGTCAATTTTTTAATGTAGGTAGTAGTAAGTTTCGTGTAAGTAGAAAACTTTTATCAGTTAAACTAAATTTGTCCCTGTTGAAATCGAAACTGATATTTCACTTGTTGAACTATGAGTGGTGTCTATGGTGCTCTTTAACCGACCGTGTCCAAACATAAAACACCTGATTAGGGATTATCAGTGTGGCATTCGAGCAAACAGGTCCACGATTGACCAATTATTCACCCTCCGTCAAATGTCAAATGTGTGGAAAGGCGTGGGTGTTCAACAGGCACATGCGGCATCGATTTTAAAGCTGCGTGGTACTTAAATTTAGTATCTCCCTGATGGTATATGAAAAAGTTAAGTTCGAGTTTCTCGAACTGATTTTACTTTCTCATATAAAGAGAAAGTATTTTGATGGCGAAAAATTTCAATTTGAGGTTGATGGATTGATGGATTACACGTTTTGAGGTCCCCAACTCCAAAAAAGAAGTTATTAAAAAAATGTATTCCCAAGTTTGAGGGCGCCATCTCCCAAAAACTCTAAAAAAAAGTGTAATGTGTGAAAAGTATTTCTCGTAGACGGTTCTGAGAATTTTGATTGACGGAAATTTAAATATTCATCAAATTAGGATAAAACTGTAGATTTGTGTAAAAGACATACCCTCATACAGATACATATAAGATAGAGCTCAATTTTTCCATTTTACCCCCCTCCTAAGAAAAATATGATAAAACTGTGTATAGCAACAATTTATGTACTCTTAAAGAGCTTTTCAACGAAATGCATCATAAAGAGTATTCATTACTTGAGTCATTCATTATTTAAGTTTCGAAAATTCATTTAGACCTATGCTTTTCCCCTTGCTTTGAAGGTCAAGTGTGCATTTTTTTTATCGATATCGGACTAAAACTGTAGATTTGTATAAAGAACAAATAATATATAACCATATTTTTCCATTTTACCCCCCTCCTAAATGAATATATGACAAGACTGTACATAACATTAATTACTGTACTCTTAAAGAGCTTTTCAACGATATGTATCACGAAGCGTATTCCTTACTTTGACCCCGTATTCATTACTTGTACCCCGTACCCCTGTGTACCAAAATTTAAATTTCGAAAATTCATGTAGACAGTGATGTTCTCTTTGCTTTGGAGGTCAAGTGTGCAAATTTTCATCAAGAACGGACTAAAATTGTAGATTTGTATAACAAACATACACGCATACGTTAACTTTTTGTATATATATTTTGTATATTCAAGATGGCGCCTTGAATTAAAATGCCCGATTGGTAAACTATTTATTAAAAGTTACTAATTTCATAAAAGGAAGCCAACTTCTAAATTTCAAGGTTCTAGCACAATTGGTTCCGGAGATATCGTCTTGTCGAATTTTGTATATAAATGGCCTCCATCTTGAATCAAGATGGCGGATTTTTAAAATATTTCTTAGCGAGCACCTAGGAGGTAAGAGGAACACACCTACAAAATTTCATGGTCGTAGGTCCAGGGGTTTCAGAGATATCGTGATGTGTCAGTGAGTCAGTGAGTCAGTGGTATTTGGATTTTATATACAGGGTGATCCAAAAGTTCGGAAACGGCTTGATATCTCCGTTAATGTTTGAGATATCAAATTGCGGTTTGTTGCTATCTTCATCGTGCATAAAAAACTACCTTTTTTGGTGGGTACCCATTTTCCCGCCATTTTGGTTGCCGCCATATTGGACTCAACTTTAAAATTTGAAATTGGAACCCCATACTGTGATACAAATTTGGAAAGGCATTGAAAAAAGAAAAAAATTGCTACAAACCAGAGCTTTCTATCTTTCGCCGTTTTAAAATGGCGGCCAGTTGAAATACAAAATTATCCTTTTTGACGTTTTAATTACGGTCAAAGTAAAGGTTTTAGGGGGAAAAATGCAAGAGTAAATTTGTCTTATTTTAGGGTAAAAAATGAAAGTTTAACGCTATTTTTTTCAAATTTTTATTTTTATTTGGTTGCTATGGCAATGCACGTAGTAATTTTACTCGCAACCGAAAAATGTAACTAACATATTTTTTTAAACCAATTTTGATTTTTTGAGTTTTAAATAGGATAATTTTACCCTTAATTTTTTTTTCTCTTAAAGCATTATTTTAGCAGCTATCGAGCATTGAAAACGTCAATTTTGTAATTTCAACAGGCCGCCATTTTAAAACGGTGAAAGATAGAAAGCTCTGGTTTGCGGCAAATGTTTTATTTTTTCAAGGCCTTTCCAAATATGTATCACAGTATAGGGGTTCCAATTTGAAATTTAAAAGTTGAATCCAATATGGTGGCAAACAAAATGGCGGGAAAATGGGTACTCACCAAAGAAGGTAGTTTTTTATGCATGATGAAAATAGCAACATACCGCAGTTTGATATCTCAAATATTAACGGAGATATTAAGCCGTTTCCGAACTTTTGGATCACCCTGTATATAGATTAACTAAGCATCGCGTAGGTTTATCATTGAAGCGAGCTTAATGCAGTAAATATTTAATATTAAGCAAATTAATAGTTATTTATTCATGATGAGTTTATTGTTTAAAAAGGATGATTGGAGTAGACGGTAGTGCTGGGTGGTACTCCCACTTAAGGTTCTACAGGAGGGTTCCTATATAAGAGGGTTCACAGTAGTTATAGCGCATAGACACGTGTATCCGAATAGACATCAATATATACATGTTTTCTGGAATCTGGGACCGAGATTGTATGTAAAAGTTAGTCTGAGTTGTCTCGGATAATTTTTTTTTTTAATAAAAAGTTAGTTTATTGTTGTTACTATGTTTGTTAAAAAAAAATGCGCCTCTTCTAATATAGGTCTACAAAGATTATAGAAAGATTAAACAAAGATTATTCAGAAAACAGCGGGTTTATCTTCTTAAGAGTTCTTAATCATTGATATTCTTAATACTTAATATAAGAAAGACATAGACCTTTCAATGAAAAATAAATCTACTAGTTTAATGAAATGTTATGAAACATTTATGTTTATCCACAAGACAAACACTGCAACGTTATTCAAGATTCTTATGAATAAGTAAATTTAAATTGATAATAGTTGAAACATAATCTATAATTCATTATAAATGTAGTTACTAAACAAAAACAGTAACATTTTATTATTGTTTGAAAGCCTATTCTTCCGAAGTACTAAGTAAAAAGTCAATTTATTGTAAAAAGTAATCAGTGTGAATGCTTATCTTTCCATCAAGTTTTCTTTGTCAGCTTGGATTACAAAAGGGGATTTATTTGTATCATAATAATTATTTTCAAAGATTCACTAAACTTCCATCGCTTATTACGCTTGTAAAACTTCTTTTTACAAAACAAATAAGGAAAAAAAAATTATAAAAAAAATACCCCAAAAGCATAATTATTTTATATCCTTATTCGTTGAAAGCATAATAACTAATGTGAATTAAAATACTGTAACACCAAAGCCTAAACTAACTTACTTGAAGATTCAACACATTCCAATCAAAAAGAGCAGCTTTCTTTGGTATACCCGACGTACTATATGTATATTTTGTTTATTAATGTTTGTAGGCTTCCGTGGTTACAATAATATTATCATGAAGTTCTAGGTCGAGACGGCGCGGCGTCTCGAAGGGTGTAAATCTTGACGTTTCGCTCCTAATCTTCAGGGGTGTTCTGTTCATGGTGTCCTCAGTTTAAGACCAGTTCAACCTGTCTTCAACTGAGGACACCATGGACATGAACACCCCTGAAGATGCTTCTAGCTTCAGGAGCGAAACGTCAGGACGTATACACCCTTCGAGACGCCGTCATCACCGGAAGAACCAGAACTATAATATGTATGTTTACTGCGTTAGGGATTTCTTTAGAGTTAGAGCCTCTTCTAATAATCTCTTTTACAGCGTAGGAGGCCAAACTTCTGTACATCCATCCAATATATTGCGGTCACCATTAGATTACGCAGACCGCCACAAAGTAATTGAAGATAACGCTGCCCAATACTATTACATAGTTAATACTGTAATACGAATACGATATAGATATGACATTTGGCTACTTAATTCGTGCGTAATTATAAAAGAATAAGATGATTAAAATTTTGCCACATCACCGTCCGCAGTTTCTTCTATATTTATATGTAATTTATAAGAATCATACAGAAGTTATTATTCATTATAATTTATGCAATGTCATTTAATACCTTGAAGAAATAAGCTCCTAAATTAGAGATAGCAAGTAATAGTTATAATAGCTTTTAGACTATATCATATCACACAACTTATAATTTATTCTCCTGCTTGTTCAATCTGATCCTTTATAAATCATTATTTAGTCTAGTATCTCCCTAGGCAAGATATTATTAATTATTATGCATTATACTTATGTAATTTTAAATTTAATTTATATAGTGAATATTTATCTTATACATAACAGCGAAAACATTCACTCCGTATTATCTAATCCCCCATTTCCCCATTACAAGGTTGAAATTTGGTGTACTCATTCAGTAATTAATTTATTAATTTGAATTGTCCTGAATTAGTATTTAATTATTAATTTTCATGAAGTACTTTTTAATTGTTGAATATATTTATTCATATTTTTTATTTATATTATATTCCTAGAATATGTAAAGAGAAAGTACAGTGATGAGGCGAAAATATTATTTTGAGATTTTAATGGCTTTACACGTTTTAAGGGCCAAAAATAGTTTTTTATTTTTAAAATGTCTGTCTGTCGTCTGCGCTAAAATGTCTATGTCTGTCTGTCGTCTGCCATCTGCCATCCTTTGAGAAAAATAAAGAATATAAATTTTAGCATTACATTTAGAAGCACTATCTCCTAAAAACTTTAAAACAACGTTAAAAAAATTCTGAAAAATGGCTTACACTTCAAATTGTAAAAATGTAGTTTTTATTTAATAGTTTTAATATAAAAATCCAGCTGTATAAGTCGCTTTGCTTCCGAGCTTACCGAAGGTAAGGGAAGCTATGTGAACGCTTTAAAAAACAAAAATATTCAAAGTCTCTGATTTCAAAAATTCCAAGACACCTGTTTAAGATCCGTATGTCGGTCTTTTTGTCGCTCTATTTCTGCGAACCAACTTATCTTATAAACTGGTCGTTCAATATTAATGAAATTTGGATGGTTTGTCAAAAGTAGACCACAGATGAGTATTAGAAAACTATATATAGAAATATATTGTCTTTGGGCCTTAAAGGGTTAAATAACTTTAGCTTTCTACCTCCTTTTCTTTAGAATAAAACAGCTATATTTCGCCCTAACTAAGAGCTTCTTCAGGCTGATAATATTTACTAAGACATATCCTTATTAAGAATTAAAGCACTATTTTCATCAGTTAAAAAAAAAAAACCTTGTCATTCCAACACACACAAAATAATTCCATATTATGGATTGAGTCTTAAAATTAAAATAAAAAACTGTCAAAGCGAATCCTCCCTGAATGACTCACAGGGAGAGTCTCTCCCATCAATATATAAAAAAAAGGGTTCACTATCAAGAAAAAAGAAAAAAGAAAAATTATAAAATAGACCACAGATTTAAAAAAAAAAAAAAACGGGAGACAATTAGGTATATAAATTTATAAAATATTAAATCTATTAATTATTTTATGTACCAGGCATAACAATCTAACCAGTGCATGTAATTTATAACATTTTTTTCCAATCAAAGTTGCAATTTTTTAAATGCGTGGTGATATTATTTTT
>KZ651252.1:491024-503256 GCA_001010745.2 Gerris buenoi | reverse complement strand
ACGGTTCGCAAACTCCGGGTATATATATATATATATATTACGGTCAAGTATTAATCTCTTAATCTTAATTTAAACTTACTTGTGGCTTTACCCCACTAACTTTGCATTTCTTTTAAAGCTAATGACAAAGTTTTTAGAATTATTTTAAATCCTAGAGTTTTAATTTCGGAAAGTTTTATTTTGCTTTTTAACTTAACTTTTTTTATTTTTACTGTCTAACTTATTAATGTATAATAGCAGAAAAACTTTCTTCTTTAACAAAAAGAAGTTCACTTATATAAGTAAAAATAAATAGTCTTCTAATCAATGTGGCACATAGCTTCCCAGTGTCCTATTTCGTAATTAACTGATCCTCGCATAATTCAATAATGTTTTGCTTTTACTATCTATTATTGTAAAACAAATTATAATAATTATTAACAATGGGAGACAGACAGAGAAAAATAGACTCCAGCTCCGGGACTTGAACCACGGGCCTCTATGTTTCCAGTATAGCGCTCTACCAAGTTAAACTTCATTTAAAAATTAACATATTAAATTATAATATATTTAAATTACCTACTAATTAGTTGATAAGTTATTAGTGGAATATTTTAATAATAAATTTATTAAGATAATATTTATAAGGGTTAAGTTGGTATATTAGTTTGCGGGTACCTGTTCCTGGTAGGTTGTGAGGGCGGCGTGGGTGATTGTTGACTGGATCCAAGTTAGGACTCGGGCCCTTAAGGGCAAGTTTCGATATACCCCTTGCCTATCGATACCTACTTTTTCCGCATGTTCGAGACATCGAGTTATCTCTTTACTTTAGTAAGTTAGTTCTTGTGGAAGGAGTAACGTTGAAGAGCATTTACGTCATCTGGACATTCGGTATTTTTATTTGCAAGTTAGTCTTATTTATTTAATTTACGATTTTTTTTAATAATTCATTATGTCTTAATGATCTAAGCTCGAAAAAGATGATTTTCCACATAAAAGCAAGTTCGGAAATGTTGAGCAATTAAAATTTTTATCGGTGCTTTAATTGCTAACTATAAAAGGAGCTAAACTACGGACATCGCATGCATTTTTGCCCGATGAACTTTCATGAGATCTAAATTTATAGGTTATGTTATTCTAACCTTATAACCAAAATCTAACCCTATAATAATTATAAACTATCTATTGGTTATAATAATCTATATAAGATTACTATGATTACCTTTTATACTTTTATTCTAGTATATAGGCAATTACATATGCTTCTGATGCTATTACTGATTTGTTATATTGTATTTTTGTGTTTATGGTACAATTCAACGGTGGTAATGTAAGAGAATTAACTTATTCTTTCAATTGTAAAATTTTTCGAACCTTATATAAGGTCATCTTCTGTCATATTTTATTGGTTCTATAAGAAAATGCAATTTAAAAAGATCTAAAATACAGTTTATTTAGATTCAAATCTAACTATGTAAGCCGTTTTCCCGGGAAAAAATCTAGTTCCGTAGAAAATAGCTTAAAAGGTGGATAGAGATACCGGGTTCGATTCCCCGCCTAGGAGAAGTTATTTTATTAATAAATGTTGATAAAATATTCAATAATAATTATATGCACCAACGAAAACACGAAAACTAATAAATGCAAAACAATTGGGTAAGTAATTATATAGTCCAGGAGATAGCTTGCAAAAAATTGTCTGACTAACATCAAGCTAGAATTTTGTGTATAAGTAAATGTTTTGGTGCTTTTTAAGAATATTTGGTCGGCTAAGTTCGTCTGCGGGACATAGCTTGGCAATAGGCATTTGAGAAAAACAAACCGGTGACAAAGCGGCCATGTCCCGCCCTTTTTGGTGGACAATATGAATTTCATATCCTTTAGTACGAACTTAGTTAGTAGACCAACAATCAAGTTGATGGTAGTTTGGCACTTAATAGGTTAGTTTGTCAAATATTACTCGAAATCAAAGTGTTCCCTGGTTAATTAACTATTCTTAAGACCCGCATACACGGTCAAAATATTTGCGCAAACATTTTGACCGTGTATGATGTTTGCGCAAACATGATGTTTAACTAAATTTCCCTCACGTCAGGTTCGCGCAAAATGTTTGATCGTATATGGTGGATGGTTGCCTTTAGTTATCTGATGAGACAAGAGCTCCGAAGTATTTAAACACTTCCTCAAATTTTTGGACTCAGATTATTCGTATAGACACGTACAATTACTTGGTGTTACCCTCGTTCACCGTAAGACTCAATTGCCCGTGTGTATAGTTCAAGCTGGCTTAACATCTCTCTTAATTTATTTGTTGCCTAGAAACTACAACATCATCTGTATAGGCACAGACATGAAATAACTTATGATAAAATAATTGTTCCTCCATGATCGCGATGTGTTCTCTAACTGCAATCTAAGTTAAAAAGAGTGGCCGACAGTCCATCACCCTGCTTTACTCCTGCATTAAAGGGGAATTGGTGACTAAGTCTGCGTTCCCAGTTTCGCGTCGGTAAAGCCTGGTTTACGATGCCGATTGGCGAGACAACTGGCGGGGCCAATTGGCCTCACGGATAGCGGGACATTCGCTGGCCAGTCCAGTTGAAAAAAATACCGTTTACACGTGGATATGAATAGCATTTTATAACATGAATATTGAATATGCAGGAGACCTTTTTGACAGTAGTTATTGACTGATGTCTTTCATATCCCTCTTATAAATAACCTCCTCTGTCTAAGAACGATAATAATAATTATATCCTTCACTTTTTTTAACATAAGTAAAAAGTTCAATAAAGTCTCCAATAAAATTGAATTTCTATAGATAATTGTAGTAATAGATTCTAAACATATACTAGGCTGAGTTTCATCGTCAGATATAATTTGTAATGATGCCGTTTATATCTCCATTCATTCATAAATAAATGGTTCTTAATTCTTGTTCTTTTATTGATGTTTCTTACCTTTAAAGAAGATTTTGAAAATGTTCGTTTTACATTATTTCTTCTATTTTAATGTTGACTAAGTACTTTAAATTGTTAGGAATATCCGGTATTTGCAAGAGAGGTCTTGGTTTAACTTGAATATTTTAATATATTAATTCCGAGACTTTCCTTTTCAAATTCCCCTTGCTATAATAACATTGCCAAACCTTCTATTTTTCCATTTATTAGGTAAGATTATAATTATAAATAGATAAAATAAGATATAGATTTTTTCTCTATTTTTGAGGTCTTTATTCGTGATCTCACAGTCTGATTTTTTACATAATTAATTAACTATACCCAATTAAGAGTTCTCTAAAATTTTTTGGGATAAATTTGATGACTACCTACACAACTGTTGTTGCAGTATCTATTTAACAAACAATGTAACAAATGTTAAATCACAACTTTTTAAATCAAATCGGTTTGTTCCAACTCCTCTTTTTGCACCGTCCTAATTATTGCCCTGCGGATCGTTTGGAAGTCGTTTAGGACATGTTTTATGCGCATGCGCTAACATTATGATGTAATAAAATCATGTCAGGTTGGAGCAGGTTTAGGACTATTATTCGCTTCTTATTATAAACATTTGAGGTTAGGGAACCTTCCTGTTGACATGTGATTGATGATTGATATAACTGCGCATGTCATATACAAACCAGTACTTGGTTTGTATATTGTCAGAAGATCGTTTGGACGGTACAGTAAACGGTTCGCAAATTATTTTTCTGTTTATCTTGAAATTCGTTTGATTAGAACGTAATTTCATTTCAATTCACTTTACAATACTATATATANCGACGTTGGTCGACAGTTAGGCGCACCATGGTTACGCAACTCAACTAAACGCAATAATTCTCTCTGAAACTCAATTCTGAATGATAACTGATGATAAAAATGATAAGTATCAATGCTACCAACTTAACAGAAAAAAATGACGCTCAATTCAAATTCGTCCATGTTTATGAAACACCCTATATTTTACATGATTAAAAGTATCAATTTAGCTTAATTTTAGTAACGCAGGCGGTTAAGAATAATCAGGGGCTATCTGTAGGCTACTTTCAACAAATCATAGAAATTTCTCAAAATGCAGATGCGTATACTTTTGAAGATATAGATGTAAGTAAATGCATGTTTGTGTATGAATGTGGAGCAATGGGTTAGTTATAATATAACTCCAAAATTTCATTATTATTGGAAGAGTAAATTTTGAGATATGTTGATTCGCAAAAAAAATGATCGACCACAAGATGACAAAAACATGACCAAATATTTTTTTCTATGTCCGAAACGGATAAGACAGATCCAGTCTTGGAATTTTTGAAATTGCAAACACAAAGATGTTTTGGTTCTTCGGAACGATTACATAGTTTTCGTTACCTTTGGTGGAAGCAGTATTGGAACAATGCAAATAACTTAAATTTATAAAAGAAAAATCTTTTAAATAATAATACTGAAAAGAGTCCTAGTCCTATATCAAAATGTATTATAATTATAAATCACTGCGTATTGTACCACCCAATTATTGATTCGATTGTAAGTTAACTCGATTAAATCTTGTATCTCAGTAGTGACTCCTTTCTAGTTTTATTTTAATTCTTAACCCTTGGTTTGAAGACGGGACATAAGAAACCTTCGTTAGATAAACCCCGCTGTCACCTACATACCTTTCCCTTTTCATATTTAATATAAAAAATATTTTCCTAGATGTTTAAGATTTAAAATTATAAATTTTATAAATTGGAGGATTCAAAAATGGTATATAAAGTAAAAATCCATTTAAAAGTTTGTATAAAATATTTTACACATAAGTCCTTTACCCAAAAATTTTCAAAGGGGTTATACATACATATAACAGTTTATATTATTACCTTCTATTCTATTCTGGTCATTCAAGTTTTTTTTTATATAACTAAAACAACTTACAATTTTCAGCTCTTTTTGGGTTTCATTGGTAAAACCAAAAAAAGAAACCCTTATAGTTTCGTTCCTGTGTCTGTCCATCAGGTAGTACGGTTTCAATAACTTTTTTAATTCAAAAGTTATTGAAACCGTACTAAGTGGTAGACAGACACAGGATCGAAACTGTAAGGGTTTCTTTTTTTTTTAAATTGAAACTCAAATTAAAGATCGTTTTGACACGCACACAGGAAAATGTAGTGAACTCAAAATTACCAGCTTTTCAAATCCAAAATGGTGGATAATTCCTGCCATGGGATTTTTTTTTTTTTTTTTAATTTTGAGTGGGTCAAATGAAAGGTATTGAAGAGTAGATTACATTCACATGTGGATAGTGCATAATTTTTCATTCTATGTTGTCAAAAAATATCAAGATTATTCGTTAACCCCCCTCCTCTAAAACTATATTATTGATTTTACTAAAACTATTTAGAACTTGTTACGTGAGACTTCACGCACAACTAATTTATTAGATATAATAATATGATAATATGATAATTATGATATGATACAAAAATAGTGAACTGCAGAAAAAATGAGTTCTTACATCCAAAACGGATTTGTGTGTAGGAATTTGTAAAGCCGGAGATATAACGAAAATGAAACTAGAAAGCAAAATGTAAAATAAGAGTAATATACATGTATGTATTTCTCTTGTTTATTTTTTTTTTTTTTTAAATAATTAAAGCAAGACCTAAAAATATTCCCCCCAAGTATCTTGGGATGCTCGTGTTCTTTTTACTGAAAGATTCTTTCTTTCAGGTATATTATTGTATACGTGTAAGAACGTCTCTCGAGATTTATTCCCCAACCCCGTGGGGGTTGGTTGGGAGAAGTATGAGCGCTATTTGAAAATAAATGCACTAAAATACTGATTTGAAATAAAGTAATCACGTTAAAACTGTTATTTCAAATCCAACCGATAAATCGATAAACAGGAGAAATCTATGAAAAAAAAAAAAAAAACTTTATTATATTTGAATTTTGTGAATAAATAAGTTGGTATCTATTTTATTTCCGTTCTGGTTATTTCTCCAAGTCTATTATTTTTGTGAAGTTTATATGTTTATCCACTAGAATATACTATTATACAAAACATCCGCATAACACTGGAACTGTCTGAATGCTACTTTATATTCAGCTGGTGTTTGCTTGAAGTGTCAGCATTTGGGATTCATGTCGAATTCAATACTTTTCGAATATTTAACTTAAATAAAAAAATATTAAAGTATAAAAGTAAAATACCCTTTAGTTTCATCAAGTTTACATTTCATACTAACATTTGTTAATAAATCAAATCATGTCTAAACTCTTTAACCAATAACAGAAAATATTATCAACTCAAAACTCATAATTGTAAATAATAAATTTAGTCCAGTCAACGGAGGAAAAATAGGGGAAATAATTCGTGGAGTCGCAAATTTTTGTACATAGGTAGAGAGGGGTGCCATGAACAACATACTAAAAATCCCCACCGGTGGGGGGCGAGCGGGGGCGTGGAGGGGCCCCTAAAGGTTACTTTTTCATGTTATTCTTGAATATCTCGAAAACTGCGGACTCAAGCGAAATAAAGTTTATGTACGAAATTTTATACAAAAAATGTCCTTTAAACATTTTTTTTTAGCTCCAACCGTTTTTGAGTTGCAAGCGCTCAAAATTAGGTAATAAAAAATAAAGTAGGATATAGGGGTTAAAGTAAACTTTTGTTAGGAATTTTTGACCTTAAGCCACACTCTATTTCTTTTTCCTTTTTGACTCCCCCTTCCATATTTTTCATTTCTCTATTTACCCCCAACCCCCTAGACACCCCCATCCCAAGACCTCTCCCAAAAAGGCCCCCCAAAGTTTCTTTGTAATATTTGAAAAAAATGAAAAAAATTCAGTTGTTGCTATATACCTCGTAAACTATGCGCTGTTCGATGTTAATTTTTTTTACTAGTTTTCAGTGCAATAAATTCACAACAATTTGAGTCCACCGGCAACTCTGTACGTCCAATTGTTTTTAAGATGGGGCTAAGAGATTATTTTACTATGCGAGAATATCTAGATTATATCCCTCCTACTTATATCCCCCTCCTCTTTGATAAGATCATTTGCAAATATCCTAAATTTACCCCCCTCCTAAATGAAAATATGACAAAACTGTACATAAAAACATTTACTGTACTCTTAAAGAGCATTTCAACGATATGCATAAGAAGATGAAGGGTATTCATTACTTGTACCCCGTACCCCTTTGAACCAAAATTTATAGTTCGAAAATTCATGTAAACAGTTACCTTCCCCTTGCTTTGAAGGTCAAGTGTGCAAATTTTCATCGAGATCGGAATAAAACTGTAGATTTGTATAAAAGAACATGCATATGTACACACATATGTTGACTTTTATATACATATATAGATATAGATATAAATTTCCATTTTACCTCTCCCCCTTCTAAATGAAAATAAGACAAAACTGTACTTAAGAACAATTACTTTTCTCTTAAACAGCTTTTCGACGATTTGTATCAAGAAGATGAAGGGTATCCATTACTTTGTCATCTGTACCCCGTAGACATAACAACAATTACTGTACTCTCAAAGAGCATTTCAACGATATGCATCATGAAGATGAAGGGTATTCATTACTTGAACCCCGTACCCCTGTGTACCAAAATTAAAATTTTGAATATTCATGTATACAGTGATTTTCCCCTTGCTTTGAAGGTCGTGTGTGCAAATTTTCATCGAGATCGGACTAAAACTGTAGATTTGTATAAAGAACATGCACACATGTTGACTTTTATATATGTATAGACGCCATCTTATATTAAAATGCCCGATTGGTTAACCATTTATTTAAAGTTACTAATTTGATATATGGAAGCTAACTTGTAAATTTCAAGGTTCTAGTGCAATTGGTTCCGGAGATATAGTCTTGTCGAATTTTGTATATAAATGGCCGTATATAGGAGGTAAGAGGAACACACCTACAAAATTTCATGGTCGTAAGTCCAGTGGTTTCAGAGATATCGTGATGTGTCAGTGAGTCAGTGAGTCAGTCAGTGAGTGGTATTTGGATTTTATATATATAGATTAAAAAATATTCGTCACTATGTAATACCGTCTGCGCACATTAAAATGTAATACTGAATCAAAAGAATGCGTGACCCCGACCCCTGAATCGAAAAAGGTTCAAATAATCACGCTTTGCGATTCCCAGTGTGATCAGATTGTTTTATATTCACGTGACATGAGGAACTTAGGTACCACACTAATTATCAGACTATATTTTATTAACCAGGTAGGTTACCTACATTAATTTTAAATGTTTTAAATGTAATCGTATATTTAATATTGGGTTCGTTTAATATAAACTGTATAGTGACGCAGTAATTAGCGTTATTGTTAAATTATTTTCTGCCCGCAGTACGAAGGTTTAATACCTCCATTATTTATCGTTTAATTGCTGTAAAGCCGTCTTCTCTTCATTATCAGATTGTTGAAATAGTTTGATAAAGAGAACCCGTCTTATTTGATTCGAACCAAACAGCATCTCGACTTTAGGAACGATTAAAACGGCTTAACAATAAAACTTAAGCCTATTTTAAAGTTGAAGTTCATAAAATCTTCTCTAGCTTTTAATTTGCATCGAACGAAATCTTGAAACACCATTCTAATTTTAATTTTTCTCCATGACTTAACTTTCATACATATCTTTCACTCGTAACAATCCTAGTGTTTTCCCCCTTTTTCATATATATCTATAAATGAATAGCTGCGCTTATTTCAAGAATTAAAAAAATTAAATTTGAATAAAAAACAATTAAGGCGCGCTTCACGTAAGTACGTGAGGCGATAATCACCGGTTTTGTACGACTTAGTTAAAATATTAATTAAGTGTAATAGTTGCATATTCTTTTTCTACACTTCAAGACCTTTAAATTGATGTATAACATGCCATGGTAACTAAAAACTTTTTTTAGTCGCCCGCCCTATTAGCCGTCATCTTGAAAATATTACGTGTGTTATTTTCATAATTGCATATTCTTTTTCTACACTTTAAGACCTTTAAATTGATGGGTAACATGCCAAGGTAACTAAAAACTTTTTTTTAGTCACTTACCATATTGGCCGCCATCTTAAAAATTTTAATTATTACAAATTCATTTTCTACACTTCAAGACCTTTAAATTGATGTATAATATGCCATGGTAGCTAAAAACGTTTTTGGTCACCCGCCATATTGGCAGGGCCGCCATCTTGGAAATATTAAGTGTAAAAACTCCAAAATTTGTCCAGTTGTCTAAAATTCCGAGATGTACCTGTGTGCCAAATTTCATGTTGCTAGCTACAGTAGTTTATGAATTGAAACAAGCCAACGGACGGACAGACGGACAGACAGACAGACGGACTGACAGACAGAGCCGTTATATAAGGTTTCTTTTTGTACTTTGTACAGAAACCTAAAACCTATTATGAAATCGAAAATAAAAGCAAAATATTAAATAAATTTAAGAGTATACTAACTTTATCTTCTAGGAATTCGAGAATTCGCCGTAACACCGTATAACAATATTATAGTACACGTCAATTAAACCAAAAATAAGCAAATTTGACTAAATCGACTGCCAATTTGTGTGGCACATAGCTTCCTTTAGTTAAGCATGGCATATGCAGAATTTTTTCTGTATGTCTCCCGTAGTTATTGATAATTGTAATTTGGATTATATAATAAAGCTAATAAAATAGTTTTCAAATGTATCTAACTCATACGTTGATTATACAATTAAGCACCTATGCTGAGGATCAAAATTGTGACCATGTGTTTTTTTTTTTTTTTAATTTCAAAATATTTTTGAAGCTAGGTTGAAAGCTTTTTTTCTGTTCTTATAGGTTACCTAAAGTTCATTTAAATATAGCCCCTTCCCCTTCTAATCCTTTACCCCTCTTCGTTAATTTTAATTAATATTAAATAAGCTACCCTTAACCTTTTATACCTTTTTAATAAACCGAAGCTATAAAATATATTTTTGTGTAATTACATGTATCTTTGATTTTTTATTTGCTTATTGATTCGGCCGTATTTATTTCCTTCCGAGCTTACCGAAGGTAACGGAAGCTATGTGATCGTTCCAAAGAATATATATTTTTTTAGAATACGATATTTTTTTTTTTTTTTTTTTTTTTAGATCTCCAAAGGCAGAAATTAATTTCTGACATCAGGAAACATTTTTGAATCCGTGTCTGTCTGGCAGTCTGTCGCTCAATTTTTGTGAACCTACATATCTTAAAAACCTACTTGCCCAATTTTATTAAAAATTGTATGACCATAATTAGCTTATTGTTGGTCCCATAGTCCCATATAAGTTTTATGTTTCTCGCTCATTTTATTTCTCTTCCACATGCGCATAATCATACATTTATTTGTATGATTTGTATGAAACTTTTATAATTATACCTACAGTTTTGACTTTTTTCATATCGTGATAAACGTAAGTAACAACGTTGTTCAGCTGTATAATAGAAGTAAATACCTTGTATTCAATTATGTTATTGGCCTGAAGATGACCTAAGATAAGGTCAAAAGATAGCCTGGATGTATTGGAGCAATTTTAATAATTTATTATCCCTTTTTGACCTATTTTGAAACTTTTATAGTTAATCGAAAATAATCTGCAGATAGCCCCAGACTAATTTGAACCTGCGCTCTTTTATACTCTTAATTGGAACGTTAATTCATGTAAAAAGCACAACAATCGTGACGGATTAAAAGCAGACAAGCGAAACAATTAAAAAATTGACAATAATGGCTTTTAAAAGCTAAAAAGCAATTAAGTATGTGATCTCTACATTTCAATAGCCACTCTTCAACAATCAAGAACTAAATGATTTAATTGTTAGCTAATAGCAGCTCATATTGGTTTTTAGATTTCTGCGCACGAAGTACGAAATGAAACATTATATATAACAACTCTGTCTGCCTGTATTTTGGCGTCTGTCCGTTGGCATGTTTCAATTCATAAACTACTGTAGGATCATGAAATTCGGCACTAAGGTGCATCTCGGCATTTGAGACAACTGTACACATTTTGAAGTTTTCACACTTAATATTTCCAAGATGGCAGGCGCACCATGACATGTTATACTTCAATTTCTAGGTCTTGAAGTGTGGTAAATGAATATGAAACTTTTACAATTAATAATTTTAACTTTATCGTACAGAAACTGACTATTATTGCCTCACGTACTTACGTGAAGCACGCCTTACTTGTTTTTTTTTCTTTTATATGTATTAAATTTTAAAGGGCTTAGTAATTAATTTAACGATTCCTTCTGCTGGTTGTCTTTACACGACCCAAGTTCCCTTTTGGTACTTGGAGCATTATTTAAAGACCCACCCACACGTGTGGCTTAATTTAAGTTGAAAACGTAGCCTATTAATATGTTTAGTGGTAAAATGTTTCTGATCTGTACTGGGTGGTTTAGTTTAGGCGTTACGTCGTGTTTAGAAGCCTTAGGGAAGGGAGGGTTTGATGACGCAAGGACTTCAATAATGCCGAAATGAAGCGTCGTGTTGGAATCCACTGCAAATATACCAGGAATTGCCGCCGCCTCCTCTCTTATTCCTCCTATATGAAGAATCCCCCCCTCCAAGTCTCTACCTCAAAGAAATTCTCAGCCTTGCGCCGTCTTGATCTCGCTGCCTTATGGATGTCTATGATATTAATTTTTTGTCGCTTTCACCGCTTTTTGCCCCTTTATTTTTTTCCACTGTTATTTGTCCGGTTACCCAAGAATTTCCTTTTATTCTTCACACTTTTCATTTTCTTTTTGAAATTCGTGCGATTTTTCCTTCCATTTTTGTTGTATTTGTTCTCTAGAAGAAAATATAATATTTAAAATGTCTAATATAAATACAGTTGACATTCCTTTTTTCCAGTCCCTTATCAATATATTTTTAAATAAAGCATTTTTTATCTGTGAATACTGTATAAGTGGCATAGTGAACAGGCTACTGTAAAAAACTTTTAGGTGTCACTCCTTCTAGTTGGAGGTGGGTGATATAATATTAATGATTCATATTTATGTATGCAATATGACTCATATTATATATATATATATGTATACTTCTCATTTTACTTAGTATAAAAAATATTATAATTTAAGAAAAAAAGTAAAAACCCTCTTTTATAAAACATACACTAAGAAGAATTTTGTTTCCGAGCTTACAGAAGGTAACGGAAGCTATGTGATCGTTCTGATGAGCGATTTTTTTTTTTTTTTTTTTTTTTTTTTTTTTTTTTTTTTTTTTTTTTTTTTTTTTTT
>KZ651252.1:423735-466136 GCA_001010745.2 Gerris buenoi | reverse complement strand
GACAATAAAACCAGACCCCCCGATAATCCGAACAATTCAGAAATCCGAACCGACCCTGGTCCCAATTAGTTCGGATTTCCGGGGTTCTACTGTATATATTACAATTAAGTTAATACAAGGTAAAGTTGTACACTTTTTTTAATTATTTTTATCCCCCCAATGATTTTATTGTTCTTAATAAAATCTAGGGGGGATTGTAGTGTATATCTAACTTTAGTTTAGAGTAGTTTATTTTTTGTCATTGGGTCTAGGTTTAGTTTTATTTGTTTTTCACTTCTTTTTTTGGGATGGTAACCCTGAGGAGGGGGTTATAACATCTGGGGGAGTTTTTGTTGAGTCAGAAGGATAGTGAGTTGTGTCTAAGAACTTGAAACATTGTGGCAAGCTACTTCCTTCTTGCAAAGTTTTGAATAGTTTAAGTTTAGGGTTGTTCTCACTCACAATGGATAAGAAGGAGCCAAACTACACGGATTGCGGAAACCATCACCGTTTTGTAGGTCTCTGCTATTGCTGCACTAAAACTACACAGCGTAGCCAACTGAAGGTTCAGCTAGAGCTCTGAAATCATCATTCATCAACTCCATTTGAGGTTGGCTAAAATTCAATTTTTCATATTAATCAATTGTACTACCCTTATAATTTTATTTTTGCGAGGTCAGATGACTAATAAGGTGTCTATTTTATAAGAAAATTACACTTCCATTAATCGATACATTTCAAAGGCCATCCTCAGTCAAATTTATTCGACAAATAAAAACCAAAGATACATCAAATCAATTTAACAATTCCATATCCTAACTTATTAGTTAGTTGAAGATATTCAATTCTTTTTTAATCAAATAATCAGCTCTGATTATTATGTGTAATTTAGGTTTACAAAATTAGATAATGTATACTTACAATAGATGTTATCTAGTCATTACGGTTTTTATATAAAGTGTGCCATCGGCGGCGGAGAGTGTCAATATTAATTAAAATTAATTGATTAAATTATTGAAAGAAAATTCTATCATTACTATGAATAAATAATTACATCTCAAGTCTCAACTACTTTACATACAATACAGGTAAAATGTAAATTTAACATTAAAATAATATACATAACAATAACAATTATCACATTGAAATAACAATTTAAAAATCTAATTAAAAATTAATTTTACAAAAATGAATGATATAATAGTTCTGAAAAGTATACATGAAAAAAGCCTATCAATTTATCTTTGAAAAGATTCGTATTTTCAATGTGGTTTCCTTTATTTTAAATTTAATTAATTTCAACTGGACTGGTTTTTAATAGTTCTTAATTTACGAGTATAATATTTAAAAATTAAGTAATGTTTTAAATTAAGTTTTTTTTTAGTCAGAAGGATAGTGAGTTGTGTCTAAGAACTTGTGGCAAGGAACTTTCTTCTTAAAAAGCTTTGAAAAGTTTAAGTTAAGGGTTGTTCTCACTCTCAATGGATTAAATTTCGGAAACCATCAGCGTTTCGCAGGTCTCTGCTATTGCTGCACTAAAACTACGCAGCATAGCCAACTGAAGGTTCAGCTAGAGCGCTGAAATCGTCAGTCATCAACTCCATTTGAGGTTGGCTAAAATTATATTTTTCTCTCTTCTCTCTGATTCACCCCCTTTCTCCTGCCGTGAGTATCCTGAGAGCAGGCGGAAGGTTTAACTAGCTTCTTGCTTGATCCAAGGACGGTGTACAGGATACCTAGATTCGGTATGGTGAGGGTAGCGGTAAAATGGTGGGAGGTTGCTCTGATGTAACGCAAGACCCCCCACTCCTGTAAATAGGTTGCACGAGTATAGGGAGTTGCTTAGAAGGGAGGTCTTATTTGACGTCACACATTAAAGGGGCGCATCTCGTTCCCCAATCAAGACTTCCTGTATACACCATCCTTGGGCTTGATCCCCTTCACCCTAGTTGTTGGATTGGAGTATTTATTTATTATTTTGTTTTGTTTATATTTTACTGTCAAACCTGTTTGTTTTGAAAAGTGACAGCATTTTCTTTGTTATGATTTAAATTGCTTGTGTTTATTGACTCCTAAATATAATCCCTTTAGAATTCTTTTCCCATAAAGTTTTCTCCGGCTTTTTTCTATTCGGTTCTTTTTATTAGTGGCGACCGTGACAGGACTGCTGACAGACAGCAGTAAATTCAAGAAAAGAAAATAGAAAAAAGAAAAATGGGATATGGCGTGTAATATAGAAGCAATGAAAAAACAAAGAACAGGCACTAGAACATCCGTGACTTTCGCCTTCAAGAAGTTGGACACGCTTCTACTTACAGAAGAGGAAGAAGGTAAAGTTCAGGCGCTGACCGAGACCTTAGTCCTTTTAGATGACAAAACTAAAAGGTTATTTGAATTAGATCGACAAATTTTGGAAGGCATCTCGGCCGACGCGGTTTCGACTGACAAAGACATCGAAGATGAAATAAATTCTTCAGAAAAATACCGGGAGGAGTACCTCATAAAGAAAAGGAGAGTTGAAGACTTAATGAAGCGATCAGATACTGGCGGCACTCCGAAAGAAAACAAAGAGGAGGATACACCGGCCAGGAAAAAGATAGTTTTGCCAAAGTTAGAACTCAAAAAATTTGATGGTAATGTAAAAAATTGGATTAGTTTTTGGGGTCAATTTAAAAAAATGGAGGACAAAGAATTAAGTTTAACGGATAAGTTTCAGTATTTAATTCAGGCTACTGTTGAAGATAGTCCTGCGAGGGAACTAGTAGAAAGTTTCCCCCCTCTAGGGTCAAACTATGAGGTAGCTACAAAACAGTTGAAAGATAGGTTTGCTAAAGATGAATACCTTATTGAAGTTTATGTTAGAGAGTTGCTAGGACTTGTTTTGATGAGGGCATCTTACAATAATAAAAATGATTTTAGCCTTGCATCGTTGTATGATAAACTAGAAACACAGATTCAAGCTTTAGAGAGTCTAGGGGTAACTAGCGAAAAATATGGTGCTATGTTATATCCATTAGTGGAATCTAGTTTACCTGATGAAATTTTACGATTTTGGGAAAGGTCTCAAAATATCAATATGGTCAATAAGGGAGACACCGATAGTAGATTAAGTACCTTGTTGAATTTTATAAGATTAGAGGTAGAGAGTGAGAAAAGGGTGGCCTTAGCCCGTTTGCCCTTTACAGATTCAAACTACCATAGGGCTTTGGGTGATTCCTACCCTACGGCTTCAACCCTAGTGGCAACAAATAAAGCTGAGCCATGTATAGATAAGATATCATGCGTATTTTGTGGACGCATGAATCATAGCAGCCTAGAGTGCTTTCGTGCACAAAACATGAGTTCTGAGGAGAAGAGAAATGCTCTCAGAAAGTCAGGTAGTTGTTTTATCTGCCTGAAGAAAAATCACAGTTTTAAGCGGTGCACTGCGCCTGTCAAGTGCATAGCATGTTCACAAAGACATGTAACAATAATGTGTGATGCAATAGGAAAGAAAAGAGGGGAAAACTCTGATAAATATAATAAAAAATTAAAAGAAAAAGATAATAAGAGCAGTGTAATGACTTCATGTTCGTCTGGAGGTGCATTGCTGCAAACTGTAGCGGTTAGAATAGGTCAGAGCCAGAGAGTGCATTAATCGATTCAGAGTCACAACGCTCTTTTATTTTGAATAAATTGGTTAAAGAGTTAAATTTGAAACCTAGAAGCAAGGAAACTTTTGTACAGGCAGTATTTGGGGGTACAGAGCTGCCTGCTAAAATCCATGATGTGTACCGAGTAAGCCTTTGTAGTTTATTAGATAGATTTAAGTTAGATGTAGATTTAGTAGGGCAAGATAAAATCTGTGATTACTGTCCAAATTATAATATACCTAGTTTAAAAGAGAAATTAGCGAAGCATGGAATTGTGATGACTGACACTTTCCTAAATGAAGAAATAGGTATATTATTGGGCACTGATGTTATCGGCAGTGTATTGACCGGTAAATTTAAGAGAATTGAGAAAAATATTGTTGGGTTAGAAACGAACCTTGGATGGACAGTCATGGGTAGTACAGAACCTAACAATAATAACGTGTTTGTAAATAACGTTTGTACAAATAATATTAGTGATTTATGGAACTTAGAAACTATAGGAATCAGAGATCCTATAGAAGTAAAAAATATAGAGTCTGTAGATATTGAAACGCTCGATAATTTTAGGAAAACTGTAAATATAAATCTTGAAGGGAGGTATGAAGTTAAATTGCCCTGGTTAACTGATCGACCTCTTTTAATTAATAATTATAGCATAGTATACAGTAGATTATGTAACTCAACTAGAACTTTATTAAAATTAGACAAATATGATGAATATGAAAAAGTATTTACAGAATGGTTAGATGAAGGCATCATAGAAGAAGTCATTGACGGGGACACAACTGAAGGTTACTATCTGCCTCACAGAGGTGTCATTAAAGAATCTAGTACAACCAAATTACGTCCAGTGTTCGATGCATCATCTCTAGATGCGAATAAAAGTTCTTTAAACGATTGTTTAGCTAAGGGACCAAAAATGATAGAAATCATTCCTCTATTAATCACGGGTTTCAGACTTCATAAATACGGTGTGACTTCCGATGTAAGAAAAGCTTTTTTGCAAATTAGTGTAGCAGAAGAAGAAAGAGATTATTTGAAATTTCTGTGGTGGAAGGACTACTCCCAAAAAATCATAAAAATATTTCTACACAAAAGAGTTGTTTTTGGAGTTAAACCAAGTCCGTTCTTACTTGCAGCTACAATAAATTACCATCTAGAAAATGCTCCAAAGTATTTAAAAGAAACTTCAGATAAATTATCTAGATCTTTTTACATAGATAATTGTGTTACTTCCGTGAAAAATGATAAGGAGCTTAAACAGTTCATCTCTGAGAGTAAAGATTTGATGGCATCTGGGATGTTTGATCTAAGAGGATGGATTAGTAATAAAATTAGAGACAATCCATCAAACCCTGATATCATATCAAAAGAATTTATGTTAGATTTGTGTCCCGAAGTTGTGACGGTTTTAGGATTGGACTGGAATGTTTTTAAAGACACATTAAGTTGTCATAATAATTGGGATTGTTCATTAAAACAAGTAACCAAAATAATATTATTAAGTTTTGCGGCAAAGATTTTTGATACCATTGGTTTTTCATCTCCGACAACTCTTGTTCCTAAAATTTTACTTCAGGAAGTATGGAAATTAAAAATAGGTTGGGATGTTGAATTACCGCAAGATATAAAGAAACGATTTTTAGATTGGTATGATGAAATTAATTTTATTGCTCAATGTAGTATACCTAGGTGGATATTAAAAGATCAAGGAGCAGGCCTGTCTGTACATATATTTTGTGATGCTAGTAAGAATTCTTATGGGGCCTGTATTTTTATTAGGTGTAATAATGGGGAAATTAGTTTAGTTTTAGCTAAATCTAGAGTAGCACCAGCTCGAATCAATTAAATTCCTAGATTAGAGTTATTAGCTGCTTTAATAGGAACTCGTTTATTTAGGTCAATAAATAGCCTGCCGGAATTATCCAATTCTAAAGTTTTCTTTTGGAGTGACTCAACAGTAGTCCTCGCTTGGTTAAAAACAGAGAAAAAACTCACCGTTTTTGTAACCAATAGAGTTAAAGAAATACTTAAAGTTTCAAAGCCTGAAAACTGGAGACATTGTCCAGGTTCTTTGAACCCAGCTGATATTTTAACAAGGGGGTGTTCTGGCAAACATCTTTACGAATCACAATGGTGGAAAGGACCAGAATGGCTAAAAAAGAAGGAGGAATTTTGGCCTGGAAGAGTGTGTGAGTTAGAAGAAACCAACGAGGAGGATGTTTTAACTATCGCCGTAACCGTGACGAAAAATGGGCTGAATTTAGAAAGTCTGGAAACCTATCACAAGACTGTTAGATTAGTTGCTTGGATTTTACGAGTAAAAAGACATACTAATAAATTTACATCGAACAACTTGTCGTTTTGTGAAATGAAGAAAGCTGAAGACAAGCTATTGTGGTATATACAAGAGACAAGTTTCTCTAAAAATTACCTAAAAGATAATTTAATTAAAATGCAAGTTTTCAAAGATGAAAAGGGATTACTTAGAGTCAAAACGAGATTATCGTTTGCAAATGAAACAGAAGATTTTAAGTACCCGATACTGTTACCTTCTAAGAACACTATTGTGAAAAAATTGATTATGGAACAACACAAATTAAATTTGCATGCTGGAGTCGGTACGTTACTCACGATTATAAGATAAAAATATTGGATTATTAAAGGAAGGAAAACAATTCAAGAAGTAATAAGAAAGTGTACTAAGTGTTTAAGACAACAAGCGAAAAATATTGAACCACCCTATGCATCTCTACCATTAGACAGAATAGAATCGAAATGGGCTTTTGAAACAACTGGAATCGACTTGGCTGGCCCTCTTCATTTGAAGAATGGGGATAAGGTCTGGATGGTTCTCTTCACTTGTGCTGTTTTCAGAGCAGTTCATTTGGAGCTAGCCACTTCCCTATCAACAGAAAACTTCATCAGTGCTTTAAGAAGATTCATTGCAAGGCGTGGCCGAGTTACAACCATCTATTCTGATAATGGGACAAATTTTGTAGGATGTAGAAACATTATGAAGAAACTGGACTGGGAAAAAGTTAATGCATTTTCTGAAATAAAAAGGATAAACTGGAAGCTTAATCCACCGACTGCTTCCTGGTGGGGAGGGTGGTGGGAGCGGTTAGTCCGTCTCATCAAGGAACTCCTTCGCCGCAATTTAGGACGAGCAAGGTTGAATTATGAAGAGCTTTTGACGATTATCTGTGACATAGAAGCAGTCGTGAACTCTCGACCATTGACGTATGATATGGAAGATCCGGGCGAGTTACGACCTTTAACACCAGCTTCCTTCATACAAGTTACGCCAGCTCATGGCATTAAAGATCTGGATGAAATTGACTCAAAATGGCTCAGTAACCGACACAAGTATATTCAGCAGTTGAGAGAAAACTTGAGGAATTGGTTCAGAAAAGAATACCTCGGTCAACTAGTGCAAAAGGGATCAAAGAAAATTGGAAATTTAGCTGTTGGTGATATTGTACTTGTTGGATCTGATTCTGCTAAGCGGATTGACTGGCCGTTAGGACTAGTTGTCGAAGTATTCCCTGGAGCTGATGGAGTGTGCAGAGTGGCTAGGATAAAAACACAAAAGGGAGAGTTGATTCGTCCTTTCCAGAGGCTATACAGTCTTGAAGTTGACTCTCCACAAACGCCTCCAAGTTTAAGGGGGAGGATGTTGGATTGGAGTATTTATTTATTATTTTGTTTTGTTTATATTTTACTGTCAAACCTGTTTGTTTTGAAAAGTGACAGCATTTTCTTTGTTATGATTTAAATTGCTTGTGTTTATTGACTCCTAAATATAATCCCTTTGGAATTATTTTCCCATAAAGTTTTCTCCGGCTTTTTTCTATTCGGTTCTTTTCACTAGTCATCTCGGGAACTAACCTGAAGCCCTTCAAATTTAATTATTATTTTACTTGCAAAGTTTTATTTTATTTTCAAATTCTAATTATGTATTTGGTGCTCCACCCAGTTATTTTATAACGTGGGGTTGACCACCGCTAGGAGTTTTATGTACTTTTTTTTACTACTGGGGTCTCATATGAAGCACTATAAAAATAGATATATATTTATCATTTAATCAGTTACACATTTATTTCATTTTCTTGCTACAAGAATTATTATTTTATTTAATTTACATTTTTACTTTCTCATTCACACTTCTCAGAAATTTTGATTAAACATTTTAAAAATGTATTCCATTTAAATACGAATCTATTTAGAAGTCATTTTTATGATAAATTTCGATAAAATGTTCAATAAAATTAAATGTTCCTACAAAAACTAATAAATTGAAAAAATGGGATAAGTAATTATGAGCTCATATTTGAGAAAGTTTGTCTGAGTTGTCTCTGACTGATATTTTATTTTATTTCCTTGTTTATTCCTTCATCTTCCTTGTTCTTACTCTTTTTATAAGGGTTGGCGCCCAAATTCCCCAGTTATACCTCTGAAGGATTTACCCCTCCGCACTGCCGACTGAGTTGGGGCAATCCTTTACTTAATTAGTGATGTCTTTGATTATCAAGGCTATAAAGTTTCACCTACCTTAGTTAAACAAGGTTACTAAGTTATAACACGTTATGTTTTGAAGAAAAATACATTATTTAACCATCTGACAGTTTGGCCATAATCTGTAAACAGCATAAATAAAGCACTGCCACATTTAAAACACTCTAATGTTAAGGTTTGGGAAAACTTCTCTCCTAATTGTCAAATGTTGACAGAACTGGTAATAGAGTAAGTCCCAGCGAGGTAAGAAATGTCTCACACTGATCGCCTTAGTGGGATGTTTAAAGTGGCTGAGTCGATCTTGCCCTGCCATGTAATTAATTATGGTCAGGATTTGATCACCGTGTAACCCAGGTTTGTTCAATAAAAATCATTAAATAGAGAGTTAATAAAGCAATAATTCTATTTCTACTTAACACTATAGACCTTGCTACAACGTATAACATTTATTCAATTGCTGAATTTTTATTTTGTTCTTAGCAGAACAGCTAAAAACTTTTCATCCCTGTATTGCAGGTTTTTATAGTTCTCATATATTAAGGCATTCAGATGTTTTAAAGGTTTGAATTCATATTTTTACTTTATCATATAAAGAGAAAGTATTGTGATGGCGCAAAAATTCGATTTTGAGATTTTTGATGGATTTACTCCTTTTGAGGTCCCCTGAGTCCAAAAAAGTGTTTTTTTTTAAAAAATATCCTTCTGTCGTCAGCCAGGGTTCGCTTCCCCGCCCAGGAGAAGTATGGTACATTTTGATGAAATGTTCAGTAATAATTAAATGCACACTAATAAATAGAAAACACAGGGCTAAGTAATTATGAACATGTGTATGAAAAGTTTGTCTGAGATGCCTCGGACTTATTTTTATAAATTATGTTAATGTTGACCTTTTTTTTAATAAAAAAAATAATAATTTATAACATTTTTTAATCCTAGTTGATTGTAGATCCTATGGATAGTTTACCAAAAGAATTGTTAGTTATATTAATTATAATTATTAAAATCAAAATGGACATTTTCGTATAAAAATAAATTTTAAATAAACAGGTAAAGAGTGTGCTAGCCAGCACACAGCGAGGGTCCATAGGCAACACTGTATTGTTTAAGTAGTACCCTATTGATGTTTTTTTTTTAAATACTAAAAAGCTTACTTTGAACTATCCTATGGGTTTGATATTTATATTCTCAAAACACATAAACAAACTTCTGATAAAGAATTTTTGTGTCATTGAACCGGAAAACAGCCATAAAAATACATCGAAAACACCATAATTATAAAAAAAACGTATTTTTCCAATAAATTTTTTTTTTTCGAAATTTCCAAAAAAATGGTATTTTTACTTTTGGTCAAAGAATGATCTGGAATTTTTTCAGATTTTTTGCACTTCACATGCGAGGTAGAAGGAGGGGGGGGGGACACGTTTCACACCCACTTCAAACGTGCCTACGCTCGCCCTATCAAAGTTATAACCAAAGAATTATATATCTTTGTAATCAGCTCGACGTACCCTTTAATATGATNGCACGTTTCACACCCACTTCAAGCGTCTACGCTCGCCCTATCAAAGTTATAACCAAAGATTTATATATTTTTGTAATCAGCTCGACGTACCCTTTAATATGATACCCCTCACGATGTCGAACAAAAAATTAACCCTTAAGTCTTTTTACCCTAATTTTTTGAAAAATATTATTTTAAGTCGCCATATTTTTAACATGTGTGGGTAGGTACAAGACATATACATGCCAAATTTCAAAGACATCGGACGAAAGGTGTAGCCGTGAATAAATAGTTCACTTTTCCCCCTCCTTCTCCCCTTAAAAAAATAAAAATGGCCGACTTGATTTTTAAGCAGTTTGAGGCGTATTGCGGCTAAACGGCAAGTCATATTGGAAAACGGATGGCATTAGCGGTAACTGATTTTAAAAGATCTACAACTTTGGTCCTATGACTTTTTGTCGTATTTTCATCGGTTGTACCTTACATGGTGATATTTTTAGTATTTTTTGGTTTTATTTCTTTCCATTTTTGTCTTTGAACGGTCATAGTTTCTATAATAGTTGACCGATTTTATTTCTCACACTAATGCTCTTTAAATTGAGTATATATTTCTTTCATTAGTTTATCCTATTTGCTGAGAACATGAGAGTAAACTTTTTCCCGTGTGCCGTGTCACGTGCCCACTTTTTTGGTTTTTAATATTGTGTCGTATATCATTTTAAAGGCCTTGATATGTACATTATAGCTATTTTATTTGTTTATTTTTTTTAAAAAAATTGTATACGTACTTTTGTACCGATTTATAATTTTGTTGTAGGTTAATGGGTTTAAATAATTTTTACTTCCTCATATTAAAGAGAAAGTATTGTAATGTAATGGCGCAAAAATTTGATTTTGAGATTTTGATGGATTTACACGTTTTGAGGTCCGCTGAGTCCAAAAAAGTGGGTTTTAAAAAATTTCCGTCTGTCGTCTGTGCAGACGCCTAGAGCTTAACTACTGGGCCAATATTGAAGAAATTGGGCATACCTACATGTTTAGAAAAATCATACCCCGAGGTGAAATCGTGAAATGAATTTTAGCTCCAAATTTTGGGGCATTACCCCCAAAAACTCTTTAAAAACGTGAAAATAAATTATTTCTCGTAAACGGTTCCGACGATTATTTTGATTAAAAAATTGCTAAAATGTAATAATTTTAATTACGAATCTAACGCTATAAGCCGTTTTTCCGGGAAAAATCTAGTTCCTGAGAAAATAGCTTAAACCGCGGATGGAGAGAGCCCGGGTTCGATTCACCGCCCAGGAGAAGTTATTTTTATGATAATTTTATTTTAAATTTTCAATAACATTTGAATGTACATACGAAAACTATATGTTGTCTCGGACCGATTTTTTGTTTTTAGGTTTTTTATTTATTAGTTAAATTAATGCCTTTTTGTATTGTTTGTTTTTTAAAAATATAATTTAGGTACCCCAAAGTACAGGGGTACAAATGTCAAAGTTAATCTTTTAAAATTACATTACGCGTCGAGTGCGGAAAGTAGCATTTTGCATGCGAGTGTGGAGTTTGCACCCAAGCGATAGCGAGCGTGGTAATACCACACGAGCAATGCAAAATGCCGTTTTCGCACGAGTTGCGTATCGTACTTTATCTACGATTGTTAGATTTTAATAATAAATACAGAAAAAAAATAATAAACTTCAGTTATGTACGTTCGTATTTCTCTTTTGACATCAATTTATTCGTTGTATTTTGTGCGGAATTAATTATTTCTGGAGGCGTATTATTCTTCTCATATTCGTCATAATCACTTAAATCACGCATTGATTTTTACAAAAAAAAGTCGATATAAACAGTACAGTTATTTTTATTTAACAAACATCAAATTAGTTTTGTTAAATGTAAACAAACTCGCTAATCGTGCGTAAAGTTAAAGAATGAAGGGGATGTGACACGCAAGCGTGACACATAGGAACTGTTCCAACACCAGACAATACGTCACAAAGATGTTGGCTCGGCATTACGCCATGTCCTGCATCGTTTCGTCGCGTCCGACTCATCAGGGGCCCGACGATGCCCACCCAACTCTGGACCTATACCAGATCAAGAAGATCAGATTGATATATAGGACTTATCAGAGACGAGCGTGCTCTCAATACCGCCATATTTGCTTGGCTGGCAAAACACAACAGCAATTTAATACCGTGTTTGCACACTGCAATTGGCTACACAACTTGTGAGAGACACCAAGGGATGTGCCACTCAAGCGTGACACATAGGAACTGTACCAACACCAGACAATACGTCACAAAGATGTTGGCTCGGCAAAACGCCATGTCCTGCATCGTTTCGTCGCGTCCGACTCATCAGGGGCCCGACGATGCCCACCCAACTCTGGACCTATACCAGATCAAGAAGATCAGATTGATATATAGGACTTATCAGAGACGAGCGTGCTCTCAATACCGCCATATTTGCTTGGCTGGCAAAACACAACAGCAATTTAATACCGTGTTTGCACACTGCAATTGGCTACACAACTTGTGAGAGACACCAAGGGATGTGCCACTCAAGCGTGACACATAGGAACTGTACCAACACCAGACAATACGTCACAAAGATGTTGGCTCGGCAAAACGCCATGTCCTGCATCGTTTCGTCGCGTCCGACTCATCAGGGGCCCGACGATGCCCACCCAACTCTGGACCTATACCAGATCAAGAAGATCAGATTGATATATAGGACTTATCAGAGACGAGCGTGCTCTCAATACCGCCATATTTGCTTGGCTGGCAAAACACAACAGCAATTTAATACCGTGTTTGCACACTGCAATTGGCTACACAACTTGTGAGAGACACCAAGGGATGTGCCACTCAAGCGTGACACATAGGAACTGTACCAACACCAGACAATACGTCACAAAGATGTTGGCTCGGCAAAACGCCATGTCCTGCATCGTTTCGTCGCGTCCGACTCATCAGGGGCCCGACGATGCCCACCCAACTCTGGACCTATACCAGATCAAGAAGATCAGATTGATATATAGGACTTATCAGAGACGAGCGTGCTCTCAATACCGCCATATTTGCTTGGCTGGCAAAACACAACAGCAATTTAATACCGTGTTTGCACACTGCAATTGGCTACACAACTTGTGAGAGACACCAAGGGATGTGCCACTCAAGCGTGACACATAGGAACTGTACCAACACCAGACAATACGTCACAAAGATGTTGGCTCGGCAAAACGCCATGTCCTGCATCGTTTCGTCGCGTCCGACTCATCAGGGGCCCGACGATGCCCACCCAACTCTGGACCTATACCAGATCAAGAAGATCAGATTGATATATAGGACTTATCAGAGACGAGCGTGCTCTCAATACCGCCATATTTGCTTGGCTGGCAAAACACAACAGCNATTGTTTTTTATTTTATTTTATTATTTCTTAAATGTCTAATATTAAGTTCTTTTTAAATATTAAAAGAAACGGATTTCAGGTAAATTTTTAATAGCTAGAAGTTTGATTCGGGTTATTCATTATATTTCAAATTTATGTTTAAATTAGTACCTTGTATCAAAGCTAAGAATTAATTTACACGTCGCTTTATTTATGTGCTTTTTCCCCATCTTTAAATCACGTCTAATCTTTCAGTCGTTTTTTTCCAGTCAATAGTTATAAATGAGGATAAATTAGTGATTTTATGAATCTTGTTGAATATTCTTCCAAATAAAATTGATTTATTAATCTTTAAAATTTTACTTACATTTTTTAATTTTTTTTAACCAATTTTGTGTTATTTTTATCTGAATAATTTGTAAGGAGTGACAATGCTGTTGAAATTTTGTGTACTGCTGTGCCTTCTACATTTATCCTTGGCTGATTATACGATTTTTAAGGTAAATTTATTATTTTATTAGCTATTTAATTATTTGTGTTACTTACTCATAAACTTTCAAGCCTTCTTAAGGCCATCATCAGCGTCGATTGAGGAAGAAATTTAGTTACATTAATAAAAAATAATTAGTGAGGTGACTCTATTTCATGACGTAAGAGTACGATAATGGCCTTATGAAGGTTGAAAGATTATATTGAAAATAAACAAGATACAATAATTTATCTTGGAAAGAAAATTTATTTCACCTTCGCATAGATGTTCCTATATCTTACAGATTAGGATAATCTATATTACCCAAAATTTAGTAAAGAGCCGTGTACTGAGAGCAGGGGTGCCCATCCCCCCCCCCAAGGTTTGGCACGAATTCCCCCTAAACTGCCTGTCACTTGTTGGCACCCCTGACTGAGAGAACAGGACTATTCCTTACCCTCACTTAAGTAGGCCGGGGCCTACTTCATTTAAACTATTATAAAATGTATTACTTCACTACCCAAAAGCATCTACTGTCCAGTTAAAAATTTACAAGCATGTTTCAATTTAACATTAAATAATTCAAGTGAAGTTTTATTAAAATCGTTACGTTAGGACGTAAGATACCTGTAAAAACATTGTTTTCTCTATTTTAAACGTTTAGTGTTCTCCGTTTTAATAGTTTTAACGATTTTTATTAAATCATAGCGTTGGTCGGTGTTGGTTTTATTATTTATTGTTGGTTTTATTTATTTATCTGAGCATTAGTAAAAGGAATATGTGTATACTGTAATTTGATCTAAATCTGTTAACTTTTTACTCTAGTTCAAGTTATCTACGGACACATAAACGTCTCTGACAGACAGAAGGATGCATATTTTGTTGACTGTAACAAGCTCGCTTCAAAACAATACGTAATACCTATTTGATGCATTTGATATTTTTTCACTTATTTATTTTGATATTTAAATCTCTCTAAAACTAAATAAATGCTTGTAAATTGGCTAAACCGTCTAGAGTAGAGTCTACAGTAATAAATTATAGCTCTTTTATATTTTCCATTGTAATTATATTTGAAAGCTGAATACATTAAACTATTAAACAATAGACTAAATCACCCATCTAAATCTCAAATACTCTGGTTCCTTAATTAATGCTATATTGGCTTAATGGGAGAGGCCTCGTGCCTTATTCATTTATTGGCAATATATTTTTTACAATAACGTTGAATTCAATTGTCTTATCCTTATAATAGGTTTTGATACATGTTTACTTAATTTATTAGAGGAAAGTAATAACATTGTATCTAGTTTTCTTAAACAGTATTGTGAAAAATTATTGTTAATGGTTACATAGTTACATCGTACAACATCGATACGATGGATTTCATATTATTGCAGTGATTTTTAACTAAATATATATATATATATATATATATTGATCAGAATAGGCAGTTAATAGTAATTGGGTTACGGATAAAATATTATAAATCATAAAATTTAGGTTGAAACTATATAGGAAGTACACAGTCACAGTACAATATTACACGATGGCAATTCATAGTAATAAATCTATTGTTTATTGAGTCAATTTAAAATTTGTAGTCTTTGAATTACCCAATGAATATTTTAATAAATAAAAGAAGATTTATAATTGCACTGGACCACAAATTAGACAATCAATGACAAAACACATTTTTATTTATTTATTTATTTGTCGTTTTATCTAATATCCTAGAAAAATATTCTGTCTTTGTATGCTTTATACGCCCATGAAAATAGAGGGATAAATATGGCGATGATAAATTTTAATTTAAAAAAAAGTAAAGACCTTTTTGAGTCTACACAAAGGAGCGTTTTAAAATCTCTAAGAAGTTATTTCTAAGAGTCACAATCTTCATCTTTTGAAATAAAAAGTTGAGTATATGGTGAATATTAATTAGAAATATTTGTTCATTTATGGTGTTACGAGGGTCGTTTATTTATCAGGATTCTTAGAATTTATGTATCTGTGAAATTCCTGTTTTAAAAAAATACGCATTATAAAAACCGACATTTATAAACATTCATATTTGGTATGGTGATTTCTCTTGTAAATGGTATGGTATTAGTAGAAGCCATGATATAAGGGGTGATATACATTTTTTCTCCATCTCACTTCTTACAACTTCCAATAGTACATTAGGTTGAGTGTAAAGCGTGTGCAGATGCAAAGCCGATTAGCCCGACCTGGTAATTTCGCCACTGATGTTGGGTATGAAAGTGTGTGAAGTGGTCGTGAGTGAGTGTAATGTCGCGAGATAAGGATGCAGAGGTGTTATACCTTTCCCATTACACGGCCTGTAGTCTACAGACAACATGCTTCGCTCCGAGCCAAGTACACCCTTTTACATTTTTTTATATGCAGATGAGTTTCAAACTGAAACGGAACAACTTTTACTTCCTTTCTAAACTAGAATAAGTTTAATTCCGAGACTTCAATATACCCTTTGCCTCACTTGAATGTACTTTAGTTTTTCTAAGTATTGACTAAGTTGTGGCTTAAGCCGCGTCCACACTATGCCAAGTGACAAGGAATGGCAAGACCAAATGACACTGCCAAGTGTAATGTGGATGTCTTGCTGGCATTTTCTATTTTGCTAAGCTTGGCAAATGGCAAGATTGGCACTGCCATTCGACATGCCAAGCCGAACCCGTCGATTGTCGGTCGGGATAAGGAAGCCAGATAGCAAGGAGGCGTATTGCAACGTTTGGACATGCCTGTCAACATTACACTTGGCAAGGGAGCTGCTGCGGGATCTGCCAAATATTATTTTGTTTCTTTTATTAGTTAAACATTATTACTTATTTTCTACAACTTATCCTGACACCTATTTTTTCAAGCATACCAAAATCAGTTGTTTTTCTAACTTAGTTGTTGTTTTCTACCAGTTATACTTGGATGTTCTTCTAGAGTAATTAGTTTTTATTTCAGTGTCCTTATATGTATATTAATTTTAATTTACCAACCCTATTTTTACAAAAAAATAAATTTGCACTACAATAATTATGGAGTGGACAAATGAACTGGTCTTATGTTCGATTTATTTACATCAGTATCGATCAATTTTGAGGGATTGTAAATTGAAAGAGTTAAGAATCCGAAATAAAAGGATAACACCTAGGATTAAATCCTTGTTAGTTTTGGCTTAGATAAGGATGATGTCGATACGAAATTAAGAAACGAGTTTTCCTTTAAATTCAATGCTCGTCGCATGCAGTTATGGTTTCTGAAATCAGTACCACCTCTGTATGCCATATTTAGTTCGTCCATATCGTCCATGATTAAATCTTTTATTATTTAACTTATTAGAGATACCGATAACAAGTGCATCATCCTCATCATACATCACAGCTGAGTTTGCCTGTTGCTGTGTGGACGAATGAATTTTCTGTAGAGCTTCTGGCTATGCCATTTGGCCTTGCCAACTGGAATTGTGAGGTATAATGTGGACGCGACTTTAGGAACCACACACATATTTGAATCCCTTTAAAGAAGTAGTAAGGAGGTTGGGAGGCTTGGCTTAGCAATAGGTATGTTTGCTAAGCCTGGGTCCTGCTTTGGGTCCTGTTCCTGTTTGCAAATCCTAGAATTACACTCCCAATTATACCACTACCGTACTATCCTCAATCCAGTAAACTACTACCGTCCTACCATCTTACCCTGTTTGGAATATAAGGGATGAGATATTTTGTCATTTTAAAGTTACAAGCTCCTTTTTCCTAAGATATGGAATTGTAGTCTACCTTCACATTCTCCCAACAAGTGGTAAACTACCTTCTCTTATTCACTGCACACTAGACAGATATTTTTAATAATACCAGATGTCTTGTGACATTTGATTATTTGACAGTGCTAAGTTAAAACTCTAACAAGGTTTCTCAGGTAAATTTTAAAGTAAGGTATCAAAAGTTACAAATAAAATCAGAATTAGATAGAGGTGCCCAAATTCAGGGTGTTCATATGAAAAGGCCAGTAATAATTAAATTGCAATAAATTAAATTTTCTCTTAATTTGTATATTTAGTCTTTAATATGAGCACTCCATATCATTGTCAGCCCTCCTCTCCTCCCCTCATCTAAAAATGAATTTGGAAATGACTCAATTTTGGAGGTGTTAGGGTTGGGATAAAAAAAAGTTGATATTGATATAAGTGTACGCATCTCTAAAGGGTCCTCTTTACATAAAGAAAGTAGGTACTAATAATAGGTTTCACTATCAAAAATACCTTTCTACAAAATACCTTCACTACAAAATTGGCCGGTTAGTTTTTTATTCAAGAGTTACATTAAGTTAGAAATGTCACCACTCATATAAACAAAAAAATTATAGAGATAAATTATAAATATAAGAGTTAATAAAGCCTAGAATTATTGATTCAATAACAAACTTTTTAACTCTGAATTTTTACAGGCCTTATTCAATTGTACTTATAAGACGATGTCTGTATATAAATGATTCAAGTGGAATTTATTAAAATCGTTACGTTAGAACGCAAGATAACTTTAAATTGGTTAAACTGAAAAAAAACTCAATCCGATATTTCTGAAATACAATTTTAGCTATACACGAAAGTTACATTCATATAATCACATGGATGTTAGAACATAACTGATTACTAATCTTTGTCAGTCGTGAGAGGGTTCCGTTTGAATTGCATAACCATCTGGCAACCAAGGTTACACCAAGTACAAAGGTCCGATCTATTTGCAACCGTTTAGCAAATCTCGTTCAATAGTTCATGAGTTGCGGTCGAGGACCTAAGACTTCTTGTGTCCGAATAAAAAATTAGAACGATAATTTTAATTATGTTAATAAACCAATGAAATGAGAAGCTACATTTTAGGGAAATGGGTCATTTGTTTTATATTTTTACTAAATTTAATATTTTTTTTTTTCTTTTTTTTTGAGGTGCTTTGCTTACCCTTGATCCATTACCTCCTCTACAACTTGCAAATATATGTCTATAACTATAATAAGTTTTGAGATATATCCATGAAAAAAATAAAATCCAAGCAATAATAAGATTTAAGATAATATACTAATAACATAGTACATATTATAATACAAATAATAAATTTAAGATAAGATATTATAAAGAATAAATATGAATATTTATAAGATATAAAGATATATAGGATATTTTGTTTTCTATTAAGAATATTTAGAGGTCTGTTATGTAGTCATTTTCGTTAAGGTATATGCAAATAAATGTTTGATATTTCGTTTGTCGTTTCCTAAAATATCTGGCAAAGCTGGAGGTATACAATATACATACAGTGAGTTGTAGTCTAGTTCAGTCAATTTATATAAATATGTCTTACATTCTTACTGTTAGTGCGTAGTGCGTCGACAAAAAGTCTAAATTTTGGATGGTTCGTGTTTCGTTTTCATGAAAAAAAAGATAGGTTTGAGTTAGTCGAGTATGTAGAGATTTTCCATTAGGTATCTTGAATTAATAATTTAAATGTAAAAAAAAATGCTCAACTCAAATTGCTAATAAGAAATAATTAATGGATGTGGTTTGTGAGAGTTCAAGTATAATGATAGGGTATGTTAGCGAGATTCTGTCAAAAAAAAAAAAAAAAAAAAAAAAAAAAAAAAAAAAAAAAAAAAAAAAAATACAGTGAGAAAGTTTATGTTAACGTTTCGATAAATTTATTAGCATAACCAGAGCCAGAAACAAACTATATAAAAATAATACAAACAAGTAAGGCGCGCTTCACGTAAGCACGTGAGGCGATAATTGCCGGTTTCTGTACGACTTAGTTAAAATATTAAGTGTAATAGTTGCATATTCTTTTTCTACACTTTAAGACCTTTAAATTGATGTATAACATGCCATGGTAGCTAAAAAAATTTTTTTTGGTCACCCGCCATATTGGCAGGGCCGCCATCTTGGAAATATTAAGTGTAAAAACTCCAAAATTNTTTACACAACTAATTGCTTGTCGGACTCGTCTGTAGATGATGTTATAGGAATCGACATTCACTGCCTCTCATTCCCCTTCTAGTATGTATATTATTTAACAAGGATTTCTATTGTTATTAATTTGAATAATTTTCCTTTTTATTGTTCATTATATATCTCGTATCATTTGAAAAAGTGAGTGTGGTATTAAAAAAGAAACATAAAAAACAAAAAAAACATTGAGTCCCTTCATTTAATTTAATTTTGGTTAACTTTTTTCATCGTTCTCTCTCTCTCCGATTGTTAGACTATATAGAGTGAAAAGTTTTTAAAAAGAGGTAAATTCAAATTAAAAAACAATGAAAGCAGGGGATTGGAGGTGGGGGGTTAAAATGCGGTTTCTAGCTTCGTTAGAACTAGGGGAGAGGGATATAGAGAAGGGATGGTTATTTGGGAGTTAGTTTACAGAATTCTCATTAGCAAAGGGGGTAGAGTGAGCGCATTAGTATCCCCCTTTCCTCCTAAACTCTTGCCACGGTTACAGTTGTCCCACGACCCGTACCCCTCATCTTCTCTTCGGTTAGAATTGCCATTATGTTTCTAATGTATCATTTTCTCGAATTGTTGAACAATGGTGTAGGGAGTAACAGTTGCCGAGGAAACCCTATGCTAACCCTATGGAAATACTTAAGCAGTGAGACGAAAACTTTCTGGTCTTAGCGGCTTGGTTAGAGGGGTTGGGGGGGACTCTGTCGACAAGACAGAGAGCTTTTCCCCAAATTACCCGTATCAACTCCTACATGTATAAGTGAGATTCGTGTATGAAAGTTTCGTTTTTCTTTTATATTGCATTAGGTTGTGGAAAGACAAAAAACAAGATACTAGATAAATTTAAATGTGGTAAATAAAAGAGACAAAGTAAAGAATAAATTCTATCTGTATTGCGATAGAAAAGCAAATAGTGGACCAATTTTACTCTTTTAGTATCCGGATGCCGTACTAATTTAGCAGTTGATACTCAAGAACAATATTAGATTTGTTGTTCAAGCTTTGGATAGTTGTGGCTTTTTTTTAATGATAATTGCTATTGTGGCTAAATTGTGCTAACAATTCTTAACGAGTATCACAAATCAGTAGCGTACACAGAAAAAATTTTCGGGGGGGGGGGCATTTATAATAAATTGCAATTTCTCCCCCTTTCAACACTCTAATTTCAATATCTAACCTCATATTTATTAATATTAAAATCCTATGAGATAACACCTAAAATATTACATAGAGGCTGTAAAACTTTAAAAAAAACTCAGACCTCAATGTATTGGGTTTTAGATTACTTGTAGTAATCAATACTCGTACAAAACAATATCACCTAAGAAAATAGTGTGCTAATTAGTGTGGTACTTAGCTTCCTCGCGTACTATTTCCTATACTTTAACGATTTTATAACCTATTATTGACAAATTTATTTAATTTTCCACAGTTTTTTAAATCTGTCAAAATTTGAGACTATGTGATCGTTCTAAAGAACAAATATAAGTCTCCGATTTCAATAATTCCAAGATAGAAATCCGTTCCAGTTATCGGAGAAATTTGTTGGTCCCGTGTCTGTCTGTCGCTCATTTTTTGCGAATATATCTTAAAAACTACTCGTACTCGTTCGATTTTAATGAAATTTGGATGGCAGATAATCATAGCATAATTATCCTACATACATACATTTATTTACACCTATATTTTCAAAAGTACTCATCTGATTTTTACGAAATTTGGCTGATCGAAAGGAACTCACAGATCGCCCCAGATAAATTTTAACTGTCTGCGTTCTTTAAATTTTGCTAAATTGATACTTTAAATCATGTAACAATCAAACAAATTTTGAAAACGAAGGGATAATATTCTACACACACCCCTGGTTGAAAACAATAATTTGCTAATGGATTTCACAATCCCTTATCCTTTCTTTTTTCCAATTTAGGCAAAGTCTAGGGTCTTAATACAATTCAATTTAAGCCGAAATTGACTCGGGCTTCATTTAATATAACGTGCTTAACACCCAGGCTGAGCCGTCAATCGGGCCTTATATTGAATGCACCTCAAATAATTTTGATGCATTATTTCAATCGACAAAATCTGGGCACGGCAGCAATAAGAAAGATTCATTGCACACCTAATCCTAATTCAATTTATTGCACTTAATTCTATAGCCAAAAATCCGGGCCTAGCTTTTAATTGGGGCAGTCTAGTTAACATATCCTAATTTTTAGTGCAATCACTGCGGCATCTCTTTGTAAGAGGTGTAACTCAATTCAGACTAGACTTTGACTCAACCACCCATCTATGCTTTTTATGCCAATAAAAAACTTGTTTTAAAAAAAAAAAACATATCCTAATTCAATTCAAGGCATTTAATTCTATCGCCTAAAAATTTCGGGCTCAGAAGACTATTGGACTGATTTAGTTTCGGAATCCTATTTTAAATAAATGAATCTTTCCATGAATTCCATGGATGAATCTTCCAATGAATTCCATCAGCACAAATATGGGCCCATCCGACAATCGGGCCAGTCTAGTGTTTAATAGTTTTAGTTTCATCGGCTAATTCCGGGCCACGCTGGCAAATGGGCCGATTTAATTTAGGCTTCCTAATTTAATTCCATTGGCAAAAATCCGGGCCGAGCCGGCAATGGGGCCGGTATAGTTTTTAACAGTTTTAGTTACATCAGCAAAAATCCGGGCCAGCCGGTAATCGGGCCGGTATAGTTTTTATAGTTTTAGTTTCATCACCAAAAATCCGGGACACGCTGGCAATTGGGCCGATTTAATTTAGGCTTCCTAATTTAATTCCATCGGCAAAAAGCAAAAATCCGGGCCGAGCCGGCAATCGGGCCGGTATAGTATAGTTTCATCGGCAAAAATCCGGGTCTAGCCGGCAATCGGGCCGGTATAGTTTTTGTTTCATCTGCGAAAATCCGGGCCATGCTGGCAATTGGGCCGATTTAATTAAGGCTTCCTAATTTAATTCCAACGGCAAAAAAACCCGGGCCGAGCCGGTAATCGGGCAGGTATAGTTTTAGTATCATCGGCAAAAATCCGGGCCTAGTCGGCAATTGGGCCGATATAGTGTTTAACAGTTTTAGTATCATCGGCAAAAATACGGGCCTAGCCAGTAATCGGGTCGGTATAGTTTTTAATAGTTCAGCAATAATCCGGGCCAATAATTATTAAAAATTAGTACTTAGTTTATGCTTCCTAATTTAATTCCATCGGAAAAAATACGGGCTCAGCCAACAATCGTGCCGGTATATTGTTTAATGAATTTAATTCCATCGGCAAAATCCGGGCCGAGCGCATTTTGAGTAATTAAGTGAATAAAAACCCTAAAATAATACTTAATTAATTCCTTTTATTGGAAAATATTTACAGAAAATTCAAATGCATCTGCCATTACTGTGTTTGTTTGGTAACAAATGTATTGCGGGTCCAAGTTATGTAATCATTTCGGGGGGGGGGGCTCCCCCCCCGCGTACGCCACTGAAGTGTAGTATATTTAATATGATTATTTGATTTGCCTAAATATTACCTAAAGATACATTGAATATTATGGATGCATTAATAATTCATCTTTTTATCTGTTTTGTTTTTCAGTGGGGCTCTTTAAGCATTGAAAGAGTCAATACAACAGCGAACAACGATTCGAGTAATGCAACAGAGAGAAGCGAACCATTTAACGAATTTTTGGACAGTATTTGGTTTAAAGTTTTACTTCCTACTGATGTATGGATAAGGGAGCAAAGAGATTTGTCTTCTGATGTTGTCACAGGTATATTAGAATATTATATTGGAATATTGGTATATAGAATATTGATTTATTATTTAAAGCGAACTTATTGTGATAAATTAAATATTAAGATAATACTTGAAGCGTATGTAAGCTTCTTACGTACAACAAAATTTGCATCCGGTCTGACTGTCCGTAACGTTTCCGTGCCCGACAAAAACTTGAGTGAGATTAAAAAACCGATTTAGTTGAAATTTGTTATACATGCGTGTTTTTACTATTGCTCAGGCTAAGTTCGCTAGACAGCGTTATCCGACGCGAGCTTCAAGTTTAAAAATTGAATTTTACGTGATACAATTAAATGTTATAGTATATCAAACGAGAAATTAATTTTAGCGCCAAATTTGGGGGCACAACCCTTCTAAAACTCTAAAAAAGCGTGAAAATAAAAAAAAATCTCGAAAACGGTTCCGTCGATTTTGATTAAAAAATTCTAAAATGTAGTCCACTTAAATACTAATCTAGCAGTATAAGTAAGTTATTTTCCCAGGAAAAATCTAGTTCCTGAGAAAATAGTTTTAAACGCGGTCGGAGAGAGGCCGGGTCGATTCCCCGCCGAGGAGAAGTTATGTTTATACAAAATGTTGATGAAATGTTCATGTTTAATAATAACTAAATTTATCTTTAAAACGCGAAAACTAATAAACGGGCTAATTATAACACTCTGGACTCTGGTTATGGTAACCCTACCTCTATGTGAGTAAATTTTGTTAGTTTTTGTCTTACCGATTTTTTATAGATTGAGATTTTTTCTTTCTTAATTTTTAAGATATTCTTTTGTATAAGCATGGTTGTAAGTAAACAATTTGTTTACTGCAACAGCTATTCTTGGCTGTTGCATTGCCACAGTACTTCCTGATTTCATCATGGCGCTGTAGGACCCCTTCTTTTCTCCCGTGTACCATTGTAGCATGTCTACTGACCACCTACAATCTATCCTTGCGGCTAAACTCCTGGCCCAGTCCCATTTCCCTACTGACGTTACCTTGCTTACATCCTCCAAGAGTCTTTCCTCACCCGTGTGTTATTCTTCCTTGCCCTCCTTAATAATCTAAACTCCGCATGTCTTTAGATGACCCTCATCTTTTAAATGACCTTTTTCGAAACAGCTAAGTGTCAACACCATAAATTAAAACGGGCAAAAACGGTTAGATTAAACATCTTGTATTCTCTATCTCAATGAAATCACTACTCACTATTAATATTTCTAGGCACAAAGTGGCTCTTAGATAGTTAATCATGATGAGTTGACTAAGACTAAACTAACCATAAAGAATATGATTGTAATAAAGAGCTGCGTAAGGTAGAAGATTGTCTTTCTTCACATTCCTTTACTTACATGCTTCGGCCATCTTCATTTCAACTAATATAAAATGTATCACTTCGTTACATAAAAACTTCTACATGTATACTTTTACTGTCTGTTTCAATTGAGCTATAGACGATGTATTTGAAGTTTTATTAATATCGTTGCGATAGAACGTACGATTCGGTATAAACGTTGTTTTCTAAATTTTAAACGTTTATGTCTACTTTAATAGTTTTAACGATCTTTATTATAATTCATAGCGGTGCGTCGCTTAGGAGAAAAAATTAAAAGCTCACTATTGCAATATTTCGACTCTTTGGGTCATCTTTAAACTAAAAACCACATTTATTTATACACATTAGCATTAAACTAGAATTTTGTGTGTAAGTTAATCTTTTGCTCCCCTTTCTAAATTCGTCTGCGGGACATAGCTTGGCTATAGGCTGTTTTTAAAAAAAACCGACTGGCCGTGTCCCATATTTTTGCGGGAAATGTGATTTTCATGATCCTGAGTACAAAATTTTTCAGTAAACCAAAAATCAAGTTGATGTTAGTTTTCCAGTGGACCCATCAAAAGACAAACTAACATCAACTTGACTTTTGGTCTACTAGCTTTACTACTTATACTCAGGATCATGAATGTCACAATGCCTACCAAAATGGACGGAACAAGGCCGGACTCCACCGCTTTGATTTTTCAAATGCCTATATTGCCAAGCTATGTCCTGCAGACGAACTTAGTTGACCACATAATCTTGAAGGGCACCAAAAGATTAACTTATTCACAAAATTCTAGCTTGATGTTTGTCAATCACTTTTTTGCGCGCTATCTCCTGGATTAATAGATTATTATTTAATCTGAATGTATATCATTGTTGTTTCTAGATTCGCGAGGTAAGAAGAAGTACATGATGCTATATCCCATGCTCGCCCTCGCTAAGCTAGCCAGTATGAAAGTTCTTCTTCTCAGCCTCATAGTTAAAGTTCTTGGTATTAAGAAGTTACTGGTTCTTGGACTGCTCGCGTTACCTCTTCTGTTCAAGTCGAAATGTCATCATCAATCCGACATGCATTCACCGAGCTACTTCGAGTATCCACAGCAGTACTACAACTATCCACAGGCCCCACCTACCGCTCAAGAATCTGCACCTTATCCTTTCTTTAAGCAACCCACCTACTGAATCTACTAATACTACAATGCTTGCGGGATTGAACTTAATATTGTTCGATATAATACAAGGATGTTAAATAAAGGGGATGGAGCATTGTGGAAAGAAAGTGACCCCGCATGAAGATATAAAGAACATGGTGGACCAGTGGGGCACGTTACCTTCCTCTTGGTTATAGGATACTAAGAATGTGGTAGGTTATCAATAATCAACACAGCATATTTTCCATTTGCGCGTTAACTTTTGTCCCGTAGTCCCATGTGTTGTATTCTCCCGATATTTTTGATTTTAATTATTTTATGCTGTTTATGAGTGTTTTTTTTTATATATTTTTTTTAATTAATTTTTTTTTTATTGATATTTGGATTATGTTTAGTCGTTTACAGTGCTTACAGTTTACTTTGTTTGCATGATTTAGAGTAAGTTGAAATAATTTAAATTTAAAATGATCTTTATCTCTTAACTCTTATATTTTGTAAAGTATTTTTTCGTAAATTGGAATAATTATTAAAATAACACTTTACTAAATACGTTAAGGCGGAGACACACCTGAGCATGCGTTTCCGTTCGGCTCGTCCTCTCCTTATTTAAGGGATTCGGCGCGAATGCATGCTGATTCGGGGCGAATGCTCAAGTGTGTCACTACCTTTAATTATTGATTCATTTGGTTTATAATTAAATTTGTGTTTAGTTAAATCTGTTTATAACCTGATTATAAATAAACGAAGAAGGTAATGTTTCCCAATCCAAAGTGGTGAGCATGTTCAGTACAATTTTTTCTGCAATTTCTCTATCTCCATGGGGTCACTTTTTGGCCTTGAAACCCTTCCTAACATTTTATCCCCTAACATTCTAAGTTTAAGTATTTAATTACATATATTAAATTTCCTTTTTTTAAAAATTAAATTCACATCTAGGAATTGAAAATGTTTAAATTGTCAAACTTAAAATTTATCAAATATAGGATAATCTTTTCTTTTTTTTGTAAATAAAATTGTTATTTATAATAACTTGATTTATTAAATGCATGTATATTTTAATTATACTATGTTTATTTATATTTAAATAAAATATCTGTTTTATGATATATTATGGTTTATTTTATTTTATTTACTAACCTTGTACCCATATAATGGCCAATATTTTTTTAATGAATCATTCATGTAAACACAAGAAAATTGACATTAAATTCTAATTATGACTAGAGAGGTTAATAAAGAGTATCAGAGCAATATTGTCACATCAATTTTAACTCGGCGCGTGGCTCATGCTAGGTATTAGTGGCTATTTTTCCAATTTTCATGTAGGCCTGGCAATTAAATGAAATGCCTAAATAGTTTTGTTACCAAAGCCTTCTAGGAATAGAATCAGGACTATATTACACATCATTCCTCTACTTAGAATATAATACTCTAATGTACCTACGAAAACGCATGAACTACTCATGAATCATAACAATAAATTTAACAGTAAATTTGATATTTCTAGTATTAAGTAATTAATAAATCGTTCCGAGACAACTCAGACAAACTTTCTCAAATAATAATAATAATAACCATTTATTAAATGTAAAAAATAACAAGCATTTAGGGTTAACATAGTACATAATATTATAGGTATAAGTAGATTTTTCTTTTTTTTAACTTTAACTCAGCCGAGGCTGTGGTAACCTCTAAAGGTTTTTGAGTTCGTTTATTTTTTTAATAATTTGTAAGTTTTTTAATTTCTTATAATTAATTAATTTAATAGTAGAATTTTTATTAAGAATTTTTAGAGTAAAAGATTCATGTATTTTATGACAATAAACTAATTTCACTAATTTAGCGATGTTCGCTATAAATAAATAACAAACCAAACAATAACAATTACTTATAAAATTTAAAGACACACAATAACACAAAAATAACAATAACCATAATATTACAATAAATTAAACCTAAAATTTCAATAAATTAACTTCCAAATATTTTATATTAGATACAGTTGTTTGCGTTATAATTCCTGGTGTAGCCATACTTCCTTATACACTTCTTCCATTCTTCTCCATTCCTTTCTGTCTAACGCAACTCTTCTCCATGTAGCTCCACCGCAGCATTTCCGCATTTCTTCGTCCCATTTGATTTTTGGCCTACCTTTTGCTCGTTTACATGCTATGGGTGTCCACTCTATTGCTCTCTTTGCCCACCTTCCCTCGTTCGATCTAACTACATGTCCAGACCACCTCCATTTTCTTCCTATAGCCTCTTTCCCGATATCTTCCATTTTCGTCTGCTGCCTTATCCATTTATTTCTTTTCCTATCATTTCTTCTGATTTTCATCATACTCTTTTCCATCCGTCTAACAGCCACTCTCAGCTTATCGATATCTTTTTTTGTCAGACACCATGTTTCACAACCGTACAGCATGACAGGTTTGACAACACTGTTCCATAATTTAACCTTAAGTTCGATATTTACAGCAGACCTAAATAATTTCCTGTAACAGTTGTAAGCTCTCCATCCTAGTCCTATCCTTCGGGTCAGTTCCTTGTCCATCCAATTTGCTTTGGCTACAATCTGGCCTAAATAAATAAATTGTTCGACGACTTCTATTTTTTTACCTTGGACAATTATATCTGTTTCTTCACTTGCATTTATACACATCAGTTTTGTTTTATTAGTATTAATTCTTAATCCTATTTCTGTAGTTTTCTCTTCTAAATCTTGTAGCATGCATTCTATTTCTTGTTTACTTTTTCCGATTAAAACAACATCATCAGCAAATTTTAAGCAGTTTAATCTCTCTCCGATGTTTACACCGTAATTTTCCCACTCTAGTCTCATAAAGGCTTCTTCTAACGTAGCGCTAAATATTTTCGCAGACGGGACATCTCCCTGTCTAGTACCTTTCATCGGTTTGATACATTTGTTTTCCTTTCCAACCTTCATGTGTACTTCTGCCTTTTTATTTATTTCATGTATAATATTATGTAACTTTCTCAAATACCAGATCATAATTACTTAACCCAGTGTTTTCTATTTATTTGTTTTCGTAGGTACATTTAATTATTATTGAACATTTCATAATTTCATCAAAATGTATCTCTTCGTCCGGGTTTTAAGCTATTTTCTCAGGAACTAGATTTTTCCCGGGAAAACGACTTATATCCTTGGATTCGAATTTTAATGGACTACATTTTAGATTTTTTAAAAATCAAAATCAAGGGAACCGTTTTCGAGAAATATTTTTTTTCTCTATTTTTCAGTTTTTGAGTGGCAGTGCACCCCAAATTTGAAGTTTAAATTTATTTCTCGATTCCATCTCGGGGTATGATTTTTCTGGACATGTATGCCAAATGGGCCCTGTTGTTTAGGCTGCAGTCTGCTCAGACGACAGGCAGACAGAAATTTTTTTAATACCCACTTTTTGGACTCTTGGGACCTTAAAAAGTGTAAATCCATCAAAACCTAAAAATCGAATTTTCGGCCATCACAATACTTACTCTTTATATGAGAAAAGGGTTTATTTAATAATTAACAATCTACAATAATTCTTAACCTTCAAAAAAACTTAAAATTTATTTCATTATGGAAAAAGAAAGACAAAAAAACAAACAAAAAAATTAGAAGGTTAAACATATTAAAAACCTTCTTCCTTTTCTTTTCTGTTTTAAAAATAATAAATAAAAAAAAAGTAATGAAAAAAAGTGAGAGTGAATGAGGTATTAGTCATAAGAGATATAGAAACCACTGTGTGGACGAAGTGAGTGAGAAGGTGGGTAAGGAGGGGGGTAAACTCTCACTAGCTGTCCGTCTGTTTGCAGTCTTGGAAACCTGCAGGCCACTTTCTCCTTCAGTATGGTGTGTGCGGGCTGGTCTACAACAACCTTCCACGTCTTACCTTTTATATTAATAACATAATAACTCGAATTAAATATTATTTATTTGTATTTTATTTCTTTTCTCATTTAAAATCAGTTCAATATATTTTTTCCGTAAAACAGAAAAAATAAGAGAATGCGGTAGTTCAGTTTAATGTATTGTAAAGTTTTTATTATAGACGATGGAATCATGACCTAAGGAAGGCCGTTTCATACTGTTTGTCCTTCAAAAATATATATTTTGTTATTTATTATTACAAAGGTGTTCAAGTGTTAGTGCGAGTTCGTGCTTCCCTTTCGTTTTTTTTATTTATTCAGATTATACTTTACCTTTTTGGTTTCCGGTTTGCTTTTTAAAAGTTTTAAAACGTCTTTTGATTTCTTTTTTTCATTTTTCATTTTGCAGAAAATATTAAACTTCCTCCTTCTGTATTTGTCAGGTATTAATGATTATTTTTATATACATATTTATAATTTATCATTTTTATATTAATAAAATGTAGCTATAATTAATGATTTTAACTTAATAATTGTTTTGTAAATGTCTATTTTAATGTTAATTTTATTGTTTTAAAGGATTGTTTTATTACTTTCAATTCGTTTCCTGTTTTATTGACTTTTTAACATTAATATGATGTATAGAAAGGATTTAATTAATCTAATTTGGATGTTATTAAGAGTTCTTCGTATTTGAAATAGTTCAAGATTATCGATGCATTGTTCTTTGTTAAATTCTTTATTCTTGACTATTTATAAAGTTAAATGAAAATGATAATATGGAGTATATAAAAAAAAATTGATTATTTAATTTTAATTATTGTTACTTTTTTAACTTTATCGAATACGTACTACGTATGTAATAGATACGTATATACCGACGTATATACAGAGGCAAAGTATTCTAATGATGCAAAATACTCGATGATTTCGATTTACAAGTTTTAAGTTCCCCTAAAACACCCAAAAAGGATGTTTTTAAAATCTATTTGTAGTGGGGCCTAAACTATTTGGCCGATTTTGATAAAATTGGGCATACACCGGGGCAGATAGGAAGGTAGCGTCCACCAAATAAGTGGTTTTTAAAATCTGTTTGTAGTGGAGCCTAAACTATTGGGGCAATAAAATTTGGCATACACCGGGACAGATAGGGAGGTAGCGTCCAGCAGGAAAAAACATACCAACCGGCGTTTGATTTAAATTAAAATTTAAACGTTCTTTAGCATGAATACTACCAATAACTTAAAAATTTAACATATAGGATAAATTAAATAGGCGCCATTGCATGTTGATTGTAACAATTTAAAGAACTACGAAATTAGAATACTTGCACTTGCATTCTCAGTAAAACAAGAATCACAGGAGGAAAATAATCAAAAGTTAACCAGAAAATCATATTTATAAGGGTCTTTTGATGGATAGCTGCTCTCTAACGAATCTAGCTTACGCCCTTTCTCTGCGAAGTTGAGGAACCCGATCTTGTACTTGAATGTACTACTAGAACGCTGTAGGTGCTCCTTCGCTCGTATCTTTAAGTTGCCCTGTTTGCCCTAAGTATTCCATATCGCAGTCACCGCACGTTATAATTTATACACCACATCCATTCTCATTGCAAATTGCATCTTTCATGCTACTACTTTGAGCTATAAGCTACTAATATAAGCTCTCAAAGACTTATTGGCAGTGTTTGACCCACCCAAAATCACCCGCAGAAGACAAGACCTCCATACACGATCAAACTTTTTGCGCTACATGTTGGCGCAAACCTGATGTCGGGCAAATTTGGTTAAATATCATGTTTGCGCAAACATCAAACAGTCCCATTCACGGTCAAAATGTTTGCGCTAACATTTTGACCATGTATGAGCATATAAAGGCAATTGGTGCTTTTTGTCTTAATGGCCTTTCTATTGATGTCTTAAACGACGCTTACACATTTTTTAAGAAGTGATAATTGTGCTATTGAAAAAAAAAATGTGATAATTGTGCTATTGAAAAAAAACGGTTTAAACGATTTTGATTTAAAAATCAAATCCATTCAAATATAAATCTAATCATACATTAGATCAAAATCGTAACACAAGAAAACAAGTTTTTTGTATTAGATATTTATTTATTTTTATTTTTAGATATTTATGAAGATTAATTTAATTGTAAAAATCAAAAATAAAAAGTAAACGATCACCTGTTTATCTCTTAACATTTATATTAAAAGCTGGGTCCAAACCAATTAAAATTTGTGTTTTGTGCGTTGAATTTACTATTCAGAGAAAACATGTACCAGAGCTTCTATACATTGCTACGCACGCTCACCACATTCAACACAACCCGCACCACGCAAATATTTATTAGTGTGGACCCAGCTTAATAAAAAATATTCAAATTACATTGTGGGATTTTAATTCAGTGTCTCTTCTGAGGATAAGAAAGTTTTGATACCGGTAGTTAAGGATTATTGTTGTTTTAATGCTTTCGTTAATTTTATGCTTCATGCTTGATTTTTGATTGTGTTAAATTTTTCTTTTATTGAATTTTTTTTATTTATCTTTTCATTGTGTTCCGTTACGTATTCGAATAAGCTCAAATCAGCGTAAAATTGTTTATCTTTTTTTAGTGTATAATTTATAGTGCTGTAGGTATTTTTGTTTTATAGTAATTGGGAGAGAGTTTCACACAATTTCTGTGTTCTTCCTTAATAATTATTGGTTATCTTATATAATTTTATTTTTGTCTCTTAGAGGCCTTAAACACACTTATCAATGTCTTATAAAACACACTTACCTCTAGCTGATATTGTTTGGTAAGAGTTTTTAGTTGTTTTTTTAACTCACCATTTTTATTAATTATTGAGGTTGCGCCGAAAGCAAAGGAGAAAAGTTTCTGCACTTTGTTCAATAATTATATAATTTGCATAATAAATTTAATGAGCAATTTTTTTAATGAGAGCCATTTAGTGTGACACAACTTCCTCGCATCCTACTTTGTATACTTAAATGATTTTATCCCCAGTAGGGAGAAAAAGAAATGGTTTTGGATTAGTTTAGAGGGACTAAAGCAGGCCTTTTCTTCCTTGAACTCTAAAAGTAGGGAGAAAAAGTAAAAGTAGGGCGAAAAAGTAAGTACTGCCAACTTAATTATTTTATAAATAGTAGAGAATGAATGGCTAATGTAATGAAGTTGTTGAAATCACGTTGGTGACACTGCTTTTTCGGCCTTCTTTATCATTGTTTATAACCTGCATCTAAATAACCTTCTATTTGATTTTAATTCCAATTCTTATTTGTTTTTAACATTGAATCTCTTATATCTGCTATTAAAAGTGCTAATCATTATTTACAATCTTTGTGTTTCCTTTTGGGATTATCGTTAATATAAAAATTAAAATAATTGAAACTATTTATTTATTTATTGATATCAAGCTTCTAGTTAGATTAGTTAATCTATGTTATCGTCTGAAAGTTTTGTGATTCGAGAGATTATGATAATTTTATTTCAACTTTAACAAGTGGTTTCTGTTAACTCTAATTTTCTTAGAGAACAATAAAATAGTTGGAAGTCACACTGCTCCTCCACTACACCACTCTCTATTCCAATTTTCCTCTTTAACTACCAACTTATCATGATTAACTATTTTATTAAATATCTAATATTTATTGCATTACGCTCGTTTCAATAATAGAGTCACTTGATACCTAATTGTACTTTACTGCCTACTTCCAAAGAGTACCGTGTTTTTTTTTTTTTTTTTTTTTTTTTTTTTTTTTAGAATATTAATGACTTTGATTAATGAATTTAAATAACTATTAAGAGGGGGTGTTTAGTCTAATGGACTTTAAGACAAAGGAATACCACACTTCTGTTTTTGTAAAGAGCGTAACAGTCCAAAGAAGAATATACCGTACACCTTATTTCGATTGTTATTCCTCTTTAAGTTTTTCATAAGGGGAGTAACAATCTAAAGAAATGGCGATTTATCTATATCTTATTATCGAGAAATTGAAATATATTTTCTTATCAGTTCCACTGATTATACATGTTATACACATACATTGCTGAACTCATTTGGTAATGTCTGTTATCAAATGAATCGTTTTTTGACTAAGATTTTGGTGGTTCCACTTCATAATTACGAATGAAATGTCGAAACGCGTATAGTTTATAATATAAAATTGTGGTTACAATAGGTTTGTTCCAACCGCACTTCAAACTGGTTTGGAACTGTCAACGCATGCGCATTAGGAACAGGGCGTTCCAACGAAGCCCAAACTCAAACTCTGACTGACTGACTGTTAGTCGGCTGTTCCAACCACGCTCTGTTTGAATCACGGATTGGTTTGGTACCAGTCAGAGCAGTCAGCGATCGGAGGCAGGGACTAGTAGTTTGGGATTGAATTTCGGTGAACAGAAACGTAACCTTCCGCTTTATTGTTTTTGTTTTGATTTCGCTCGCCTATTATTTTCCTTTCTTGTGATTCAAATCTTATTTTTAAAATGATTTTGTACGAATGCGATGATTAATTTTTGTGCATATAATGACATTTTCTAGATATTTCTGAAAAAAATAAAAATTGGACCTATTTCCAAGATGTACTTTTGGTACTTATTCCATTTTCAAACAAATATCGAAAGAATCCGATTTATTTCAGAAATTTTTCTTTCTCTAACAGGACTAAGATTAATATTTGTTTTTTAAAACAAAAGAGCATTCAGGATTATATCAATAAAAATACGTGTGTGCCGTGAGTCTACTAAAACAAGTTTTTTTTATAACAGTGCTAAAACCTACCACATCAAACAGTTTGGTTCGAGTTCAGGAGCGTTCCAACAAGACGGAATCACAAATCAATTTCCAACTGAGTAATTTTCGCGCATGCGCATTATGTCAATCATGGACTAATCCGAAACTGATTCGGAACTGGCGGTTGGAACAAACCTTATATTGTTGTGTTACTTTTTATTAACTTCTCTAATCTGTTATCAAAATTCAAATTGTAAACATCTCAAATCCTCATATTATATTATATTATTAATATAATTAGTATATTTTAATTAGTATATTTTAAATAAGTTACTATCCAATTTTTAGTAACTTACCATTGATTGTAATTGCGTTTTAATGTTTTTATGATGATAATAGATTTAACTATATAATACTTTGTGCTGCGGTGTACTGTATGAAAGAAAAAAAATCTACTGATGAGTGAAAGGTTTGCCTGTTGAACTGTGAGTGCACATTATGCATGTTTAGCCAGAAACATATCTTTCAAATACCGCATTGTACCTGGAGGGTACAATGCGAGAATATAGCCTACATGTATACTTATACCCTAGACTGATTGATAGGTTTCACCGGCGCTCGCTTACCGATTACCGATCCCTTAAAAAAAGTATTCTACTTTCTGATTTGAATCGAAGAGTGGTTTTAAGATTAGTTAGATAAAGAACTCGTTGAGAAAAATTATCATTTAATAATTTTATTTTTGTATTTGTACTGGAAAAAATGGGTTTGCATTAACAAAATATACCTAGATATATTATATGTAATGGGATAGTACATCTTAATAATAGTTCCACTTTGAATATATGTATCATAAATATATTTATTGTATCAATGCATTTGCTTTGGATGCCTAATCTTATGCCATATTCAAGTAGCAATTACTCGTACTTATTTTAATTTTAGCATATTTAAACTAATTTTATAGTCATAATAGAAATCTATATAAAACAAAATTGAATTACCATTATGACATAATAGTTAATTTTATATTATTATACACATAATGCTAGACCAAGCTTCTGAATGCAATTGAAGGATTTGTTACTTTCATGTTTATTTAACACTAGTGATCTAGTTGTTTATTTAATATTAGTGATAAATTAGGTGTTTTATTTAAAACTTTAATAATTAATTTAATTTAAATGCCATTACTATCAAATAGGTTTGATAACTAGTGATAAGGGAAAGGAACAAAACAAACACAATACTGAGACAAAACAAAACATGCCACTCATAACTCATACCACTGATCTCTATACATGACACAAAAATAACAACATAAGCGCACTCCTCAGATTGCTATAATTTTTTCGACGAGCTTTAGAAGTTGTCAAGTATACAGAAGAGGATAAACTCTAACTGCTCTTGAACTAGAACTTTTTCAATTATTACATTACATTTGTGATAATATGTATTAATATAGAAGTTAATTACAAATTAGTTGGTCAAAGGAGTGTAAAGATTATAGCTATCTCCTTGCTGCTTAGGATGCTACGTGGTATTTATCTCTATAACCATCTTTAAGTTATCCCTTAAGAATTCTATAATGTTGTAGTTGTTATACAGTTTGTAAAATATATCTTTAATGTTATATTCTGTTTAAGTTAGTAGGTTTGTCCTTCTTGAACCTCTCAGTTGCGGTTTTGAGATACATATATTACGAATGGAGATATTTGTTGGGTGAGTTGATAGATCTCAGTTTCAAGGTACACGGTTTGAGACCCTGAGGATTGTCTCCTTTGTGGTAAAATAAATTTTCTATTTGATAAATGTCAAATCGAGATAACTAACTATTTTATTGTACATTGTACGCATACTTGACATACGATACTTAATGTATTATTTTCATTTGAAATATTTCACATTGCTTCAACTATTGTCACTTAAGTCCCGTTAAAACGGTGATAGTTTCCCCACGATAGAACTATCATGTCAGAGTATATCATAGAACTATAGCGCAGGTGTACAGTCTACATGGTGAGAGTTACTATTGGTCAAAACTTGTCTTGTATTCTCAAAATGATCCATTTTCTACATTTCTGATATTAATACAGAATAAGAGTACAGAATATATTGTAATATACCTACATATACAGCAAACGGAATATTTATATGGTCGAAAACAACAATACATGATATCAAATATGAAGCAAGCTATCATATTTTCTGCCTTTGAGATCTGTTATCAATATAAAAGTATAAATATAAAAAATAGTTAATAGTCAATCAGTATCTAGTATCTGCCGTATGAGTAGTACTCTGAATGCTGCGAGAGAACACTTAAAAATAAGAAATATGTATTACTATTTTTGATCCAATTTCAGCTGTTTTTAAATAAAAATTTTTATTGTTGACTATCAGCTGTTTAATATATTATACTGCGTACTGCATTATTTCACTAATAAAAACATTGAATGATATTGTTTCAATTATTTAATTTGTTATTGAACAAAATAAAATAATCTATCAAATGCAGATTTTTAAAAAAGCGATGTGGAGTTACATCTCCCGTCAACAACAGTTGGGTAGATTTTGATAAATTTATGTGATCATGACTTGGTGCAAACAAATTAATGCAATATGAATTTTAACGCATGCTGCCACATCAAACAGTTTGGTTCGAGTTCAGGAGCGTTCCAACAAGACGGAATCACAAATCAATTTCCAACTGAGTAATTTTCGCGCATGCGCANTAGTTTCCCCACGATAGAACTATCATGTCAGAGTATATCATAGAACTATAGCGCAGGTGTACAGTCTACATGGTGAGAGTTACTATTGGTCAAAACTTGTCTTGTATTCTCAAAATGATCCATTTTCTACATTTCTGATATTAATACAGAATAAGAGTACAGAATATATTGTAATATACCTACATATACAGCAAACGGAATATTTATATTGTCGAAAACAACAATACATGATATCAAATATGAAGCAAGCTATCATATTTTCTGCCTTTGAGATCTGTTATCAATATAAAAGTATAAATATAAAAAATAGTTAATAGTCAATCAGTATCTAGTATCTGCCGTATGAGTAGTACTCTGAATGCTGCGAGAGAACACTTAAAAATAAGAAATATGTATTACTATTTTTGATCCAATTTCAGCTGTTTTTAAATAAAAATTTTTATTGTTGACTATCAGCTGTTTAATATATTATACTGCGTACTGCATTATTTCACTAATAAAAACATTGAATGATATTGTTTCAATTATTTAATTTGTTATTGAACAAAATAAAATAATCTATCAAATGCAGATTTTTAAAAAAGCGATGTGGAGTTACATCTCCCGTCAACAACAGTTGGGTAGATTTTGATAAATTTATGTGATCATGACTTGGAGCAAACAAATTAATGCAATATGAATTTTAACGCATGAATAAAATTTAAGATCAAAATGCTCGCTCAGCTCAATATTGCAAGCAGACAACTGCATTGCACACGTAGTTAGCCGATTTTTAACTGTTGATTGTATTGTTAATAAAATATCGGTTAACAATATAATATAATAGTGTAGGGTTATTTTGCATTTCAACTGGCAACCCTGCCTGAAGTGGTCCTATAATTCGCCCCCCCCTCCCTTCTAAAGTTGGAATGCAGAGTCCATCTTTGTTTTGAGCTCGTTCAAAATGTTTCTTCGTTTTTGTTTTTATTAATGAATACTTATTGTAACAATATTATTTCAGTTGGTTAGAATTATGTGTTGTGCGTTTGTTTGGTGAAGCCGGAGCAATCTCTTACAACATTAAATAATAAATAAAAATGTTTAAATATCTTAATCGAAGTAAAGAGGTTTAATTTGATAAAAATGGTTTTGTTGTAACGTGTTCGTGGGTGTTTAAATAAGTAAACATATGTTTAGAAGATTAAATGATCTATGAGTGGAAGGTATAAAGAAAGGTGTATGTTAATTTTACTTCCTAGTTGACGACTCCTATATTTTTAAAACGATTTGCGGAAAAGTTTTACGTATCCCTGCAACTGGTGGCATGTAAACATAAGAAGGTAAGTGGTGGCAACACTTGCGATTCCCCGATTATTCTTGTTTTTTTAAGTTTTGTTGTTGTTGTTTTGTTTTTTCATTATACTGGTTACTATTTTAATGAGTTAAAAGTTTCAAGAGTATACCATTTTTATTAATGCAACTTAAAGCAATTGTTAGTAAGAAGTACTAGCTAATTTACCCAAATATCGATACGATTATTCGTTTAGAACATGTTTCGCTTCCTACAGAATTTAAAAAATATGTATTTTTGTTTCTCTTATGTCCCGATTAATAAACAAACATTAGATGCTTACTCTTACTGGTCAGAAGAATCGCTACTATAATATAATCTACTCTATGTTATTATTCTTGTGCTTCTGATCTCTCAACTCAACTCGGTTATCAGTCGTTGCAATAGTGATAGTTGATTCAAGTTGGGCCTGTTCTATGTGTCTCGACCTTCACGGCAATAGTTTACTATAGGGCTGAAGGATCGATACTATACGCTACTCGATTCAATGTTTTCATTTCTGTGCGTCTCACGATGTCTTACCTTTCTAGGATCCGAACCTGATCGGTTTTGAGTTGTCAGTATAGATGCTATGTTATATTCCATTACATTCTTAATAATGTATATTAGTGCTTCTTGCCACAATCTTGGTTTTGGGTAGTCAGCATTGAAGCGGAAGCGGCGTATTCCAAAAAATTCCTAATAATGTATATAAAAGTGCTTCTTGCCATAATCTAAAACGATCCGGAAATGGTATTAGCGTCTTATCAAATTATTGTTTTCACTTTTTATCACACTTACATCTTTTTATCTTATTCTTATATGTATCTTTTATGTATTCTTACAATTTTTGTATTACATTATTAACTGCATTAACGGCCTGCATTAACTCAACTTAGGTGGAGAACCTTTGAACTATTCTTCCTAATGAAGCACTATCATTGTTTATTTCCTCTTTCTTAGTTTTTTCAAGTCTTACTTACTTAGTCGGTGGCCCTTCTACCGCATAGGATGTTGAGCGACGACAGAAAGCTTTCCATCGATCGTGATCCTTTATTCTACTTATTGCCTTACCTCAGTCCTCTTGATGTTAGCCTACGTCACTCTTCTTCTTCCTTGGGGACGTTGTTTTTTGGTCCTTGGATTATGTTTTTATATTAAATTAAATACAAAGTAAACATGCAAATATTTGTTGAGATAATAAATATTGATGATTAGTTTTGGTATAAATGACATTAAAACTCATTGAATAATCTCTCTAAATATTTTTCATATTATATACATACTTACTTCATACTTATTGCTTTTTACTAAGACTTTCGAGTTTATCCAAGAAGTGAAACTAATGTCACAAATACGAACATTAAATCAAGACTTGTAATAGAAAATAAAAATTGTATATAGAATTTATGATTTCCTGAGTATTTTTAGTAATTTTATCTTTTTGTTGAATATTTTGTAAATGTCTCTAAGTAATTTTAATTATAAGTTTAAGATAAGGTTTAGTTTAGCCGGAACTCTGAGCTGAGTCTGATTATTTATTTTATTTCCTGGAATATTTTTGTTTAGTATTCTCGCTATGAGTGGATTCCTGATTCGCACCTTCCTGTCTCGGGGTTAAGACCTTTAATATCCACAACTCTTTACTTTTCAACAGTATGGAGTCTAATTTTGTTTCTTTTTTTTCCCCTAAAAAATCCTAATTCTTCTCAGTAATATGTAATTATCTTTTTAAGTGTGTATGTAATATTTATTTATTTTTACTATATAACAATTAAAGCTGTCCTGTAATGACCCATTGTGCTGACGAACGGGACTAAAATAAAAAAAATAATAATAAAAAAAAAAAATTTTGTTTTAGTAATAGATAAATTGTCATACTGAATAAATATTTTTTATAGCTACCTATTTACAGTGCGTTTCAGCCAAACATTACGGAGCATTTTTTAGTCACATAATATGTGTCTGTACGTTAAAAGGGCTCCCGTATAAAAACTACATGTCCGATTTTATTGAAATTTGGATGGTATGTCATGTAACCTCCACAGATGACCCCCATAATAATTTCAACCTTTTACACTTCTAGGTTCATTTACTCGCATTAACCTTATTTTTAATAACCCTCATATTCTGACATTTATCTCACATTAAATGCCATACTTATGTGGCTATTGGTCAAAAGATAAGACGGTAGGAATACAAAAATAATCGGCTTTATTATTGATTGAAACATGTATAATCGATAGCATTTTCATTAATTACATATTCATTTATTAAGAAAATACCTTACTGTTTCAGTTAAAATGCCTATCTGCTATTGTTTATTCTACAGATCTGAGGACACGGTTGACGGTAGTGCCCCCGCCAAGTCGAACAAATCCGTACGCCGTACCATCCTTTACTAGAACCAAGTTACAGCAATTTGAACCCCCCTCTATCTCTATAATACTATTAAAGATAATTAGAAATATAAAATTAATTATAATTTAAAGTTCATGATTGACTGAACCAAAAATATAAATTTCACGCATCCACCTATTGTAGTTCTTAAGTTAATATAAGCCTAAAGTTTTGTTATTTTGTCACTGACTAAGACTAACTGAATCTCTCATCATAATTCTAAGGCACTTCTAACAAAAAGTGAAAGAGGCTAAAATTAAATGCAGTGTCGTATATTTATTGGTATCTTTGTGCTGCGACGCTCAAATAAAATAATATTTTTTTATTTTTTATTTTATTTATGTTATTTGCCAAGTCAGAAAATGTTTTTAAATTTAACCGTCTGAGTGATTTGGGAAAGAGAATAGAGAGAGGAATAGACAAACATCATGTACTTGCACTGGATAAATTAGACCTAGTGGAACTTACTCGGACAGTGGGAGACTTGGCTAAACCTATGATCTTACAACTTTTTACTCGAGACTAGGCTGATTTTTTTACACTTGTGTTTTTGTTGGGATGTGCTTTTCATTTTACGCAAATCTTATTTATTAACTTCTCAGTAAAGTTATATTTAACAGAGTTTAGTTTGATTTAGTTACCTGTATAGTGTTATCTATTCCCGCGACAACGTATTGCGAAGGCGTTGTTGTAAAACCTGGAATATATTAGTTTAACGGGGTATTACTTATTCTCACGGAATGAATTACTTGTGCAGTCTTAACAATAGGCTTTATTCAGTACTTTTTCTTGACTACAAACTTTTCATTCTGATTAAATCCCCCTATATGCTTTACAATGCTAAAGCCTCACAGAGCTAAAGCAACTTAGCTGACATATGATCTTTCAAGATTTACGCATTGTCTAATTCCTTATTACATTCTCAAAAATAAGTTCTAACTTATGTAAACATTGATGATACACATTCTAAAATGTTACTATATTTACATGTATTTTACTACGTTTTTATTAACTTGGTTTCTTGTTTGTTTGTTTTTTTGTCCGGTACAAATGTGGCAATCGATTTCTAACTAACTTCCCGAATAGCTAGACATTTGAAACTTTTAGCATAGCTCAGAGCACGATGACAATGCATTATTTTAATACTTTTAGTCGTTTCAGCATAATTTAATTCGTTTTCAGCAAATTTGATGTATGGAAAGTTATTTCGGAAAAATCCGCAAGTTATTTTATTTGTTTTGTCATATCCCATAATATTTACTTACTGTGAAATTGTGAATCTTCGTTTTGACGGGTTTCAAATGGGTGATTTTTGAAACGAAGTTCCTTATGGCACGTTCGGAGCCTGGGAGTGAATCCGAAAAAAAACGACCTAAATCACCGTCACAAAATAACCGTCATGAAATCACCGTCACGCGAAATCCGTCACGAAATATCTACCGATGACGATAACTTGAGTAAAAGATCACCGAGTTAGTTGAAATTTGGTACACATGTTCATTTTACCAATGCCCAGGCTGAGTACGTTGGAAAACGTTATCCGTCCAAGCGTTCACGCGCAACGCTCGCGTAAACGTAAGCTTCAAAAA
>KZ651252.1:374522-389606 GCA_001010745.2 Gerris buenoi | reverse complement strand
CCCCCCCCCCCCCCACTCAGAATCAAATAAACACCTATTGATTACTTTCTTGACAGCATGGTGGCAATTCGCCACCTCATTGAAAAGTTAAAAGTGTTTGTACAATCGCACTATTATTTACAATAATTCAATCGCAGTGACCAAAATTGCATAATTTGGTCACATTCCTAAATCGAGTTGACGAACTGCATCAATGTTTTTTGTTGAATGCTGTGAAAATAGGACAGCTATAAGGGGCTAGTAGGAACCTAATATTAAATCTAAAATTTCATAGTTATAAGATCAGTGGTTCGAGAGAATTCGTGATAAGTCAGTCAGTGACATTTGGATTTTATTTATATTATATTGGTAAAAGATTTTTACCTATATGTACTTCTGGAAAGGCATAACAGAGGAATTATAGGGAACAGACATTCGCCTTTAGGGACGCCTTCACGTTTCTGGTGAGAATTTACCACTTCTAGAACTATTCAGACCAAAAGGAAAATACCATTGTGAAATGAATGACAGGAAGTCATCGGATCAACACAGGGCCGGACACCTCAGTTTCTTTACAACCGCAGAAATATACGAGTCCGCGCGAATTGAGACGCCAGAGCCACTAGCGTCAGATAGGCCACGTGCGGTATAGAAGTGCCCTGCCTTGCTCTGCATCTCAATTTGTGTGATTTCTTGTATAAACCGTGATGCTCTACGTCTGAATGTACTCCCGGTCATAACGATATTGTTCCAAGTCTGTATAGCTTATCCAAAAGGCACTATTTTAAAATTTATTGTTATATTTTGTATTTATTGCTTTATGAAATGAATTGATTCCATTACATAATTTTCATTTTTATTTTAATTACTGAAAGAAGTTATAAACAGACTGTCAATTAGTGTGGCACATTCCTTCCTCGCATACTGGCACCTAATTTATTGATTGTATGCTTTTACAAGCCCTCTAATTTATTTAATTGTTTAACCTTTTTTTCAATCTGTCAAAATTGTTTTTGATTTTGTAAATGAATCAAAGTATTAATTAAGCAAAAGTTAAAGAGCGTAGACGGCTGAAATTAATCTGGTGCTATCTGCGGTCTACTTTCGATTAACCATCCAATTTTTAAATAAATCACAGGGAAGTTCATTCGTCCAAGTACTTTTTTAGGGTTTCGTAAAGCCAAATTTACTCTAAAGATTAAATAGACGGGTAAAAATGAAATAAATTGGATAATAATAAATAATAGGTTTTTAAAGCATAAAAACATTAAATGTTACGAAATTGGACGCGAGGAAGCTATTTGCCACACTAATTGGCAGAGTATTTTTGTTTAATTAATTTGATTAATATGATTTGAATTATTTGAATTTAATAATACATTTGAATAATATATTATTAAATATATATTATTAATGATTTATTTGGTATGGCAAAATTTTTTTGGCCGCTCTAAACATTTAGAAGAAGGGTCCTTTAGTTTTAGGGGTCAGTTTAGTAGGGTAGACTCAATCGAGATACAGTAATTTAATACTATATTTACAGTTATTTGTGTTCAACGCTGCTATGTGACTGAGAACCGCTCCCCTACTCTTTTTGTTAAGTGTTTTATTCAGGTGGTTGGAGGCAACTCAGTTCAAGTAATCGCCATCCTCTAATAACACCGAGATCTTTAAAATAATATTTATTTCTCTTAATCAAAAAATTAATTAATACTTAATAAGTAACAGTCCAACAGTTCACTTAATCAAAATTTATTTAATTATACAGTCTTCGAACGTTTTCCAATCTTTAAAACAGTAATTACAAATTATTAACTTTAAATTTTCAAACAAGCGTGAAGTTCTGTTTTTTTCCTTTATCCCTCATTATTCAATTAATTTACATAAACCTCGTTTTTTTGCCAGTGAAGGGACATCTGGTTTTAATTTTAATTACAGTAGCGACAGACAGATATACGGACATAGAGGGAACCTGGATCAATTTAAGTGAAAATGTAGTGGTTACCGAGACCGGCTAACTTTCCACGCAGTCAAATTGAGAGACTCCTCAGGTATACGGGGAAAGGTTCGGTTCAAATTGGAAGATGAAAGTTCAAAAACCTGTCTTTAGAAACAGGTAACAGGTATTCCGGACAATGACAAGGTTTCTTAGGAACCAGTGGTACTTTTCTCGTTCAGCCGGTGACAGAAGTCACCTGAACATATTCTAACCACAATATTGCCCCCATTCAAGCAGATGACTTCGGCGATACTTCTTTAGATTGTTGCTATCCCCTGATGATATTTGAATGGTTTGTCGAAAGTAGCCCGCAGATACCACCAGATTAATTTCAACTGTCTCCTAATTAACCCATTGTTGGTCCCATATAAACACTTTCTGTGCTCATCTGTTTCTCTTCCACATACGCACAAACATACATTTATTAACACCTATATCTTTAAAAGTACTTATGTGATTTTTATGAAATATGGATGGTTCGTCAAAAGTAGCTCATAGATAGCCCTGATTAATTTTAACCGTCTGCGCTATTTAACGTTTCCTAAATTGACATTCGTGTAAAAAATAAATACAATTTTGAAATGATAAAAAAGGGGAAAACAAATAATTAAATTATGTAAAAGCATAAAATCAATAAAGTACGCGATAGGAAGCGAGGAAGCTATGTGTCATGCTGATTGGCAGTCTATTTTAGAATATAAATGGATATAATAATTCAAAACACTCTTTTGTATTAAATAAATTATAATTAACTATAAATTACTAAATAAATGTTTAGTCCAATGTACTTTTGAACGAAGGAATATCACACTTCCGTTTTTTATAAGGGGAGTAATTTAATTTGATTACTATACTATTACACTATTTAGACCAATTAAACATTTAAGTTTAAACATAATAAATTAATAGTAAAAAAAAAAAAATTTAAAAATAGCTCTTATGCTAACCATGAATTTGCCATTCAAACTAAACTTGTATGTAAAATTTCAATTCAATCGTTTGAGGATAACTGCTTTATATTTCAGTTGCAAGATTTGACTCGAACATACATTCAAACATTGCAAGTCAAATAAAAGCAGTAAATTACATTAAAAAAACTTAATCATTCATTGTAAACTTTTAATAATTGACTTTAGCGTAGAACTAATACTATTTGACAAAAAAAGGTTTCAGCAGTAATCAATAATATTAAAAAATATATAATTTTGAGAATATTTCGTGTCCTTTACTGATACTAAGAATGAAATTGTTTCCTATTATTACTATGATTTTAGCTCCACAAATATTTATGGGAAATTATTTTTTATTGATTTTTTGAATAAGTTTGTGTAAATTATACTGAAATTTAATCTCTTGGAAAGTAACTAACTTAAAGATTATATCTAATACTTCTAAATGTTATGGTTTTTTTTTTAAGAGAATTTAAAACATTTTAATTAAATAGTCCTTTAAACCCTTATTATGTATTCAAAAAGATTTTTTTTTTTTTTTTTTTCATTTTTTAATTAACAGAAAATAAAAATTGTCTAACATATGATAATCAATCGAATGCTTAATCAAAACTATTATAGTTATATTCTGAGAAATATTTTTGTGACACATTGTGTTTTTTCTAAATAAATATTACACTATAAAAAATAAATATATATATGTATATGTGATATTGCTTATTAATAAGAGTTGATTGCCTTGACAAGTAACAAGACCTTTTTCCTAAAAATCGTTCTGCACAACCCACAAACTTTCCTAATTAAATTGTTGTCATTATCTCCTGTTTATCTGGGGGCACCGGGTACGGTAGTGCCAGTGCCCCGCCAAGGGTTTTCCAAAATGTGTTCCCCGGCTCACAGTTGTGTAAGCTGATAGTTTAAGTGCTGTATCTTCCTTAGTATACACTTTTTCAAACGTAATTATTGTCGTTTTTTGCGTCTATTTTTCTTTTTTTTAATTCTCTCAATCGTCAATTAACTCTTATAGAAAAACCTTGCATATAATTAATGTAAAAACATTTCATAGAATAGTTTAGTAAGCCTGCGCCTCAAAACTGAGGTTTTTTTTTTTTTTTTTTTTTTTTTTTTTTTTTTTTTTTTTTTTTTTTTTTTTTTTTTTTTTTTTTTTTTTTTTTTTNTTTTTTTTTTTTTTTTTTTTTTTTTTTTTTTTTTTTTTTTTTTTTTTGTAAAGGTTTAATAGAACATTTGTTTTATTTTATCTCCTTTTATAAACTTATTGCTTCCGAGCATACCCAAAGCAATATTTGCAACCCTAGATTGTATAATATTGAACCCCTAGCCCCTAGATTAATCATAAGTAGATTGCTGTCCCTATTTCTTCAATACTTTTTTCTTCTGTTGGGTCAATTAGGGTGAAAATATATAATTCAACACACAAACCCCTAGATTAATTTTAACCATCTTTCTGCTCTTAATTTTGCCAAATTGATATTTTAATTCTAGTAAATAATCAAAACAATTTTTAAAAAAGCTGGAGAAACTTAAATAAATTTTACAACAAGTTGTAAAAGTATAAAATCATAAAAATATACACGATAAGATGCGAGGAAGCTATGTCTCACACTAATTTTTTTAAACAACTATTTATGATTAAACGGATAATTATAATAAAGCGTAGTCAGCAAACCTTTATACTGCGTATTAGCAACCTCTATTGTAAAACTGTTTAGCTTTCTAACAAAAGGTTTTCGATGATATCGAAGCCTGACTTTATCTCCATTATATTAATTAATCGTTAATGACTATACTATACTGGAACCCACCGAAAAAAAAAAATATATAAATGTTGCAATACACCCGAACAATGCGCACAGTATTTTGCAAAATCCTCTCGCTTAGCTCTCAACAACACTAGCCTTGAATATTCTTTTTACGATAAGAAAAAAAATGTATGTATATTTTTTAAAACAGGAAATGTATCGTTACATCTTCTCCAATTTCCTTTTTTATCCTTATTTATTATTATTAAAATTAAGGATGTAGAATTACACATAAAAAAAATGAGTAATGTTTAATGATGTTCCTTAATCTATACAACGATTGCTTACTTGCACAACAGAAAAAAATAAGTCTTTAAGATTGTTATCTTATGAAATATGTTTGCACAAGTTTTTATCTTTATCAATTAATTTGCTTATTGTTTACTCCTCTTGTCCTTTTTATTTGTAAAGAATCCTCTTTCCTTTGTCTTTCTCTCTTTATCATATTTCGTTATCTTTTTGTTATGCAAGTTTTTTTCTTATAATTTTTATCTCTCTCTTTTTATATATATACTAGCTGGTTGTCCATGGATCGCTACGGAATTTGTTATTTTTAATGTAGTAATCTGTCACCCTCTATATGCAGGTTGGCTAAAAAAAACCGTCACTTTTTTGAACACTTATAACTCAGCTTCTGTAATAGAGAGATAGGGTTTGCAGGGTCTGAAAATTACATTCTCTTACTTTAACTTTCATATATATAACTTAAAAAAATATTGGGTGAAACCTATGAAATGGTGGTTTGAATTGGGGTCTTTAAAAAAGTCCTTGTCCGGGTAGTTTTAAAGGAAATTAATGTATTTAAAAACGAATATGGAAAAAATAATCTATGCGTATTTTACAGATTTACTTGTTGTATGGTTCATTATTCCTCCCAGTTCATAGACAGCCTGCACTCGCCTTCGCTGGTGAGATATGACCCCAGCAATAGTTGATTGACTCATATCATCCCAGACACGAAGACATATCATCCCATACACGAAACCCCCATCATATCATCCCAGACACGAAATTTAAAGTAGAAGAATGTAGTTTTCAGACCCTGCAAACACCACGGATACAGAATCTGGCTATAAGTCTTCAAAAAAGTGAAGTTTATAGAAGTGATTGAAATCATGATAGTGAGACAAGTATACGCCCGCCTTCTTGAAACAAAACCGACCATTTGAAAAGCCCTCTTACTACTAGTTATAGTTATTTTTTTGCCGAAATTCATCATGTATGATGTTCTTCATAATATTTGTCAATTTACCTGTACTAGTGCAAAAGTTATTAAGCTTTGTAATCAGGGTAACAATTTATGGAAACCCTGTATATTTTTACCTAACAGAATTTACCTGATTTTTTGTGTTCGCCTGAGGGATGGGGTAGTTTTCGATGTCCCAAGAGCTGAAGAGCAAGAAAGAAAATGCTTTTTTTTCCTTTCTCAAAAGGTGTGCCCTGGAAAAATTTTCGAGTCTACCCATTTGTAGATTAGGGCTTGGTATTTGGCCAAACGATTAGGGATCCCAACCGGACTAATGTTTTGCAGATACTTTGAAGATTAAATATAAAATATTCTTATAGTCTGGGTTCTTCCATTAACATTATTTTCTAGCCATAAAAGCTTACTACATGTTGAGATGATGAGGGTTTCGTAGATTTATTAATATTAGCCAAGAGTGTGGCCGTCTTTCGCTTACGTGACCCTTCCCATTCTGTTTCCTTTTTAAATAAAATGACAAACGTTTTAAAAGTTACATGACGGAATATATTTTTATAATGAAGCAACCTTGTTCGAATCTTCTCTCTTCAAAAGGTCTTAAGGTCCTTTGAGTCTTGGCCCTACTAAAAATAGAAAAGAAAATATTCGTTTTAACATCATTCGATTTCTAAAAGAAGAAGATGGATTTATAATTTGTCGAATATTTTGCAAAAATATATGTATAATATTTATTGGAGATAATTACGAAGTACGTTTCATTATCTCGCGGGTTCTTTGTCAGTAACTTGAAGATGGGTGTCTTCATTACATATGACACCTATATTGATGACGTAATATGAATTCGTTAGTATAATGATGTTGAAAGGATATCTGTCTGTAAGGTGGTTTTGGTTTTATACTTTCTTTCTCCCTAATGCAGTTGCAATCTTAGCTTGTGGTATAAAATAAAATAAAGTATTAAAACTTATATACACATATTTACGTAAAATAATGAAGTTGGCAACTTGATTATTTTTTTCTCATTTTGACAGGTATAAAATTTATTTTATATTTTTTGTCTTTATATCGTATAGAAAGGTCAAATAATAATAATCTGTTAAATATACAAGAATGTTTTTATTGGATTGAGAAGTGTGCTGTCCTATTTTTTATTCCCCCCCCCCCACTCAGAATCAAATAAACACCTATTGATTACTTTCTTGACAGCATGGTGGCAATTCGCCACCTCATTGAAAAGTTAAAAGTGTTTGTACAATCGCACTATTATTTACAATAAAATATTTTATTTGATATTTAGTTTACTTCCCTCATGAATAAAATCTAAAAGAAATATAAAATAAATGAAGTGTGCTTAAGTGGGAAAAAAGACCGCAGAAGGTTGAAACTTATATGGATATGGGACCAAGAATGGGCCAATTATGACCTAAACATCCAAATTTCATAAAAATCGGATGAGCAGTTTTTTTAAGATATGTTGGTTCGCAAAATTTGAGAGACAGACATACAGATAAGGAACCAAAAATATTGTCTGATGTCTAAAACGGATTTCTGTCTTGCAATTTATGAAATCTGTGACAAAAGTGTTCTTCAGAACGATCACATATTGCTTCCGTTACCTTTGGTAAGCTCGGAAGCAAAATTTACTTTATTAAACGACTTCGCACAAAGCCTGAGACTTTCTGTCTGGTGGAAATGCAGGAAAACAAAAACAAATCAAGTAGCAAAACAAGTCAAGTAAGAGTGTTGATTATTCATGGTTTGTGGATTACCAAAACCACTTGCTTGGTTTAGCTTTTGTTTTACTTTGTTAGTTAAGGTACATGAGACTTATAATTGATTTGTTAATTAAATTTGAAATTGTTATTTTTATATTTGAAGATGACTTGACTATATAGACTGAGTTATATATTTTTTCTAAAGCTTGTGAAATATCTGTTAAAAGATCAGTCACTAGAGAAGGCACGATTGTGATTAGAAATGATGATGTATTTGTTGTTGTATTTACCTAGTTTATAAGTAGGTACTTATTTGTAAGATCTGCCGAGAGAAGCAGTTTGTTGTAGGCGTTGAGATTGCTGAGGCGTTTCTTCAGTTAAGCTTTCACTCCCTAAATAAGTATCATTCAAGTAACTCTGTTCTGTCCTGCCATTGCATCCCTCTCTCTAACTCACTCCCTCACTCACTTACTCACTCACTCACTCACTCAATCTCTCTCTCTCTCTCTCTCTCTCTTTGAATATCTTGTTCTATTTCTCATCTCTCTTTCTTTCCAACTTAAATTTCTGCCTTAAACTTTATCTTAAAAACTAGTTGTCCGGTTTTATTGAAATGTGTTCATAATTAACCCATTGTTGGTCTCATATAAGTTTACATTTTCTGCGCTCATCTGTTTCTCTCCCACATGAGCATAAACATTCATTTATTAACGCCTATATCTTCAAAAGTACTTATCTGGTTTTTATGAAATTTGGATGTTTCGTCAAAAGGCGAAAGTAGCTCACAGATAGCCCTGTTTAATTTGAACCGTCTGCGCTCTTTAAATTTTGCTTAATTGATACTTTTGGACTTATTAAAAAATCGGGAAAAACAATTAAATAAATTATACTTTATTAAATAAATGGCTTGTAAATGTAAAAACATAAAATCAATAAAGTGCCTTATAAGATACGAGGAAGCTATGTGCCTTGCCTTACTAATTGGCAGTCTATTTTTCATGTAGCAGCTTTTGCTGGTTCGCTCGGTTTATCTTCATTAAGATAATTATGAAGTCCTGGACCTTCTAGGATCAATGGTTTTAAATTTCCAACTCAAATAGTTGTTAATGTTTGTAAGCTAGTTTTAGTTTTGTTACATTTATTTTTAAATTCCCTTCTCTTATCTTACACAATAGATTCGTTGACAGTTATTAAGCTTTTATTCTTAATTATATTTAATTTAAGGGTTTAATAACGATTTAATTGTCATCGTGGACTTAAATATTATAAAAACCTGCTGTGTGAAGCTCCAGTATAGTTGTGTTGCCTATTTATCATCTAACATTTGAGATATCTTAATATGTAATAAGTTTCAATTTAAATCAAATTATAATTACTATTTACAAAGGGAGACTGTCAGAGAAAAATAGACCTCTGACAGTCTCCCTTTGTAAATAGTAATTATAATTTGATTTAAATTAAAATTTAAACGTTCCGTAGTATGAGTGACTGTCTCCCTTTGTAAATAGTAATTATAATTTGATTTAAATTAAAATTTAAACGTTCCGTAGTATGAGTACTACCAAAAACTTAAAAATTGAATTTGTAATAAGTTTCTTGCTTAGGATTCTCCCAGAAGACATATTTTCAATATATTTTATTTATTTCATAGTTATAGTTATAACAATACTTTTTTACAGAAACTGGTTTAATTAAATGATAGCCTGTAAAATACTGCAACTGAATACGATATAGTATATCGCTAACAACCCTATTTATCTGTTAATTATTGTTTATTTCCATTTGCCTCTACATCATATTTTCATGGATTGAGTTCTTTATTTTTTGCTTTTACAATAAAACAAAGGTCATCACAAAATGAATTTATTAAAAAAGTTAATTTTATAATTCGCAGTTAATCATCTTACTAACCAGTCTGCTTAATAACTTTTCTAAGTAATAAAGAAAAAAAACCTTATAAATTAATAGGTAAAAAAATAAAATGTCTTACTTTAAACAAACCTATTTTATATAGAATTCTTCATTGCAATTATTATTACTCCATTCTAATTCTCTTTGTGTATTAAATATATTAAAGTGAATTGAAACAGTTAAATTAAGTTGGTTCACGACGTGACTCTCTTATTAGTGTGCTTTTTTTGCTCGGGTTACAGCTTTTTTTTAATTTGAGTGCAGAAAAATAGTTTACTGGAATAAATCCTTTAAAAAAATTGGCTTAAAACTGTATTCTATAGGGATTTCCGAGCAAATATTAAGTACAGAAGATTACTATATGCGCGATGAAGTAAATTGTACGGTCATTATCTGTCTTGTACTTTAACGGATTGCATTTTTTTTTTCGTCAAGATTTATATCGTAGCTTGATTCCGTTGAAAGCCTTGTTGCTGAATCGAGGAATTTTTTCCTTCGTGTAACATTTTGGTTTTTTTATAAAGTGCAAAATCGTGATCTCTTCAAAAAGTAATCCTGTTGTAGGTAATAAGAAAAGTACTTTTGGTACAGGTATTTTGTTGGACGACCTGTCGACAGAATCATTATTTGTTAGTTATAGTTGATAATGAAGGATAAAGGTAATTTGTACTTATCCTCAAGGGATAGTTGATTCCTTGCTCAAGTAAATTCTGAAGTGTTTAAAAGAATGAAATCAGTTACTGTCAGGAGCGGCTCAAGATTCGACAACCTATAATAATAGTAAGGATAAACTATATAAAATGTATTTTAAATTCATACTACATTGGTTTATCCTTGGATAGGACTTGGCAGTGTCTAATTCTTGATTTATGGTGTAAATTACATCGATATGTTTTAACTATGTAGGGCAGAAAAAATTTCTATCACGCAAAAATCAACAAAAATTTTTACGCTTTTAAATATTGTTCTAGGAAGTTAGGATTTAATTTATAGTACAATATTTTGACGATGGGAGAGCTGAAGTTTCGATAAGCGACATGCATAATGTGTAAAATATTGTGCCAGGAAATTAGGATTTCATTTATTGTAATTTTTTTAGTAAAACGAACACCGATACTAATATGAAATGATAAAGATCTATAAATTTATTAAAGCGGACCTGAAAGTTTAAAATAAAGAAAACAACGTTATCACCGATATCTTACGTTCTATAACGTAACGATTTTAATAACACTTCTATTAGATCGTCTAAAGTCTAAAGTATAATTAAAACGGGCATGTAAAATTTCAACTTAATACAAGCAGACATTTTTGAGTAGGGAAGAGATATATTTTCTAATATTTTAAATTAGTAGGGTGGGTAGAAAACAGTTCTATTTCAATCCAAACTCCTTTATCAAACATACTCTTTAACTATAAACTCATCACGATTCACTTTTTGTTGTTGCGCATTGCACATGTTATTAGCTTAAATTTTAGGACAGACCGACGTCTATAGGTCTTATAGTTTCCAAAATGCTTAAAAATCCAACAAATGGAAGAACTACATTTTTCGCAAATTTGGTCTGTTGAGTTCTCACAACGCATCGCGACGGTTTGATTTTTTAATAAAAAGCAGTTTCAATACAAGAATTTGCTGTTGTGTTCTTGCACTCAATACGATTTGAAATCACCGTTTCAATGAGGTTTTGAATACCAAAACATTTTTTTATAACAGTTTTGGAAAAAAATAATATAATATATTTATCAATACTCATGCTACATTTTTGATTTTAGGTGGGATTTTAAACCGTAGAATTTTTTTAGGTGTGAACATAAAGAAGCCTCCAAATTTAAGTCTAAATAAGCTTATATCTAAATCTAACTACAGATTTAATTATCAGGGTTAAACAACAAAAAAATTGCGTGGTAACAATTTCTTATCAGCAAAATTTACCTTTTAACTTAATTTACTTATTAATTCTTATCTTTTCTTATCTCTTATGTTTCAGGTATGTTATCTAATGATAAAATCAAGATTCCTTTCATGAAGTTTTATTAAAAGTGTCTTTAGCTCTGATTATTATCTATAATGTAAGTGTTTTTCTTTTTTCGTTTATTATATTTAAGTTTAATAATAGCACTCTAGGCAAAATATTTATTTAAAAAATGAAAAATATAAATTTGGCGAAGGGTCTTATAATAATTATGTATTTTTACTCAGTTTTTCAATCTGATCAACTTTTTTCTATAACATTTTTTCGTATCTTCTAGTGAAAAAGCACTTTCCTAGTGAGAAAAATTACCTAAAAAAAAAAAAAAAATCTGTCATACCTACTTAATTTTTTATGACTAAAATTATGTCATAAATTAGTTTCATGCAGGGCTGAACCATAGAAAATGCAATTTCAATTTCAATTAAAAAAATGTTAGTCTTTTCTCCTCGATCCGGGGACTCACGGTTTATCCGAATATATATAGAGATGACGAAACTTTCACTAATAATATTTGGCTAATATTATTGTCATAAGTCACATTATTAATTTATTAGCGTTATCTGTATGAGAAAATCCTCGAATATTTATGAAATATTTGCAATGCAGAAAACATTTACTTGCATTAGATGTTGTATATATGGACACTGTATTCATGGGAATATATCCTGAATACATATTTCCCCATTGCTTCCCGTGTGAATACACGAGTTATTTCAGTTTTATCCCCTTGAACCTTTATTATCCTTTTGGCATTTAATGTTTTTAACCTTGTTTTTTTTTTTTTTTAAGAAAAAAATAAATGCTCTCGATTTTTTGACTAATAAAAATTATAATAAGATAATAAGTAATTTATGAAATAAATTATTAATAATATTGTTTATATATATAGTACATATTATATAATGTTTATGCTTTGGCACTGATAATTGTAATGATGATCTTATATTATAGAGGTTCAAATCCTATTTACAATATTAATATGAGTAGAGTAGTTAAATCAACTAATTAAATATTAATATGTTTCCGTAAATAAAAAATGTCTTAAAATCCTCTACGATGACCTCTGCTGGGGTTTCTATTTCTTGCGTGATGTATGTTTTCTTGTGACCAACATTTCTGCTTGTCTCAGTTTACCGGCATTAATGATGAGCGACATGTATGCTTTTTACATGGATCTTTCATTTACTATGTTCTAAAAACCGTTTTGGTTTGAAACCGAAAGTGCTTTCTTAAGAAGTTTCCAAAGCAGTTTTTACAATAATATTGATAACTATAAACTCCCTGACTGATATACTATTTGGTTATAGCTAAGTCAGGTTATCATATCTCTGCTTATCATACCTACAACGCATGTCTCAATTCAAATCCTGTTTCCATGTGACTTTTTTCGAAACAGTTTCAATACCAAACAAACAATTTGCTGTGGCGGCCTTAAATTCAAAACTTTTTGAAATTTCCGTTTCCATGGAGTTTTGAGTACCAAAACTGTTTTGCAAACTCATCTTAACGTTGTCTCGTTCTTGTTCTTATAACGTCTGTTCTGCTTAATATTGCTTAAAAAGGCAGGTACCATATTGATCAGGTACATTCAATTCAAGAAGTGTATTTTGTATTTCATTTGCGACTTATCCTTCATTTGTTAAAAAATGGTAGCAGTTTAAACAAGAAAAAATATATATCTATAAAATAAAATTACGAAGATTCTACACTCAAATAATTACCAGCGTTTCTTAAATACTTTTTTCTGAATGCTTTAGAAGATTTAAACAAAAAAATGATATAATATGCAGTCTGTTAAGCTCACCCCTTTTAATTTAACCTTGTCTCTATATAATTATGAAAATGATGAACTAAAACCATTTTTTTGTACATCAAAATGGTTAGATTACCACTTTAAAACTGTCAGCTGGGAGCGTCTGCAGAGGTTATTTTAAAGGAATAACACAAACTGCCCTCACAAAATAAAAATAACTTTAATGTCAAGGCAGCTTTCAAACTTTAGGCTATTATCAGTGCCTACAGCGGAAGTAAAAAAAGAGAATTATTTTTCGTAATGTATCTTTTTCTTCTGCAGTAGGCACTGGTGATGGCATTTTAAATGCTGAAAACTGCTTTGACATTAAATTTATTTCAATATACGTGGAGAGACAGTTTGTGAAATTACTTTAAACCTAGTTCACAAGTTCTAGATCCATTTTTGTATTGACGGTATATTACCATTAATACAAAAATAGTCTGCAACATTTTTCAGCACATATCTTACTAGCGTCCATTTATTGGATGGATGATCATGGGAGATTTTTATGCATCTCAATTCCAAGTGGGTTCACATTTATCTTTTATGGAATAAAAAATTTGCGCATAAAAGTAAAAATAATATGGGGCCATCTAGAGAGGGGGGAAGGGGTTAGATTTGGCTCTCTAAGGGCCTTTTTTCAGTCGTGTTTCTTTTCTTGCCGGTCTAAACTAACTTCTTCAAAATCGGATAAGTATACTTTTAAAGATAAGTTTTGGGTATGCGAAAAAGAAAGCAATGTACGCAAAGGATTTTTTTTTAAATAAAAAAAATTACCTACATTGGACTAATTATAACATACGTTCCATATTTCATTAAAATCGGTCCATATTTCATTAAAGTAGTTTTTAAGATATGGTGTTTTGTAAAAATGTTAAATGACAGACAGATTGGAGTCTAAAAATATTCTTTAACGTGTTTGACGGATTTCTGACTTTGGAGACATACCAAAAAATTCCTTCTACAAAATGAAATTGAAGCTTCCTTTGTCTTAAGTAAGCTCGGAAAGATAGGTATCAGAAAAAAAGATACTTAAACAATACTTAAATAACTAAAATGTATAACTTTTAGTTTTACATTTTTTTTATAACACTCAAATCGTGACGTACCAACACAAAACATTTCGAAATAATACAAACCCGATGACAGGATAATAAAAATTCCTTACTACTGATTTATTACTGTTTCTTTTATGATTAATGATTTATTATGTTCAATAGTTATATTTTAGTTATTCAGTTTTTTATTGCTAATAATATCTAATGGACATTAGGGGTCATTCTTCATTTATATTGTAAGAAATATATATATTTGAGTTTGCTGTTTGTAAGTGAATAACAATACTTAGTTTTAGTGTCAAGTTTAGTGTCGAACGACCACTAGTTGTGTTAGCATATGAATAGATTCCTTCTTTTGTTATATTATACTTTAAGGGAGTATTCAAATTTTCTTTCAACTTATTTTTTAATCGGCGATATACTTTTACTTTTAGTTAATTTTTTTTTTATGTTACTTGTTCAAATACATATATTGATTACTTGATGAATTATATGTCATTGCTTAAAGGGATTTAATGTATTTTATTTAAATAACAATACGATTACGATTGTATTCATTGATTACGGTTTTTCTTCTAAGCTTACCCAAGATAGCTTTGTGATCTCTATACTTTGTCATATAAAAAAAAAAAAAAAAAAAAAAAAAAAAAAAAAAAAAAAAAAAAAAAAAAAAAAAA